>VDFB02332274.1:0-11046 GCA_007258455.2 Sequoia sempervirens
TCCACTCTTCACTCTTCACACTCTGCTCTGCCTTCAAATGATTTAGAACATTATTCGCGCACACACATTCAGCATACTTCAAATGAAATGAACAATCGCTTTTATATATCCGCAACAAGAAATTTCATCCCTTCATGTCGGCCACAAAGAAATAATAAAATGAATATAAACTGTCGGCCCAAAACATTAAAGATTATCAATGCGAATCAACCAAGGTCGGCCACAACTTAGTGAGGACCCAAAACAACATCTTCAACACGAAAACACTTCAATTAATTCTCCTCGAAGATCCACAACACGCTACAAACACTATGTCGGCCAAGAACAAGAAAAACATGAACATGCAAGAGAAAATCGCCAACCACGAGCACAACGATCAATGTGGACGTGCAACAAAGATAGATCATGATCTAGAAACATCCACAAGCATCACGAATCACAAGAGAAGCATCCGCAACAACTGAACTAACTGAAATAGCATCATCTTCAATCAGGAACACCAACTGAAGAAACAAAAAAACTGTCAGAACGAAATTTTTCATAACTCGATCAAATCTTCATGCAGATCTCTGAAACTCGACGTGGATAAACTAGATACACTCAACAACAAACCCTTTAGTCCACAACTTCTGATCAACAACGTACAAAAATAACCGACATACTGAAGTTCACTTCATCACTGACAACCTGCAACCCATTTATTACAATTTTCTCAATATCCTCGACATATATAGCTTCAAATGCATTAATGCTAATAGTGTTGACATCAATGACAACATATCAGCAACACAACCACAACATCCAACAGTATCTAGTTCAACATTGATGAAATTTTGAATGATTTTTTTTTTCGAGTTTTGTGATAGACAAAACCCTTCTCTATAAATGACCATAGATCATTTGCTCCAAAAACCTCCATGAGAAAAATTCACGATTGGTATCAGGGTGTGTACCTAAGTATTTTTAGTCATCTTTAATGCCACTGTTTAATGCAGTAATATTTATAAACCTTTTTAATTTCTATAAATATATTTATAAACTGTTTTTTTTAATATTCTAATTTAGTATATATTTAATATTATAAAATAGTTTAAAAATTTAAACTATTATATGCTATATTAGTATATCGCTTATTAAACTATGTGTTAATAATTATATAATAAAATTATAAATAAAAATAATATTAAATTTAAAAATTAAAATTCAAAATTCAAAATAATATTAAATTTAAAAATTAAAATTATAAATTCAAAATAATATTAAGTTTAAAAAATTGTAAATTAAAAACTTGTATACTTATATAGCATTATTAAATATAAATATATTTTTATAATTTATAATTTATATATTTAATTTTTAATATATATATTTATGATTTTTATATGTTTTTTGTACGGATGTGTTAGTGTTTTGTAGCAGCGGGAGACATTTTCTCTTAAATAAAATTAATTCAAGGTAGGTCGGCCTTCACATTATAAACAAATATTGTATTTTTTAGGTCGGCCCTAGAAAGGAGGTTGCCTAGCTTGGTATTTAAAGGGGATAGAGTCCTCTCATTTCATCATCAAAATCATTCCATTCCAATTCGCATTATTCAGCAGCAAGTTCGCCTTCTAAGCAGCAGATTCGATTCAAGAAGAAGTGTCATTATTTGGTGCATTCAAGATTCGCTTCAAGGAGAAGTGACATTACTTATTGTATGAGACTCAACCTATTCTAGGGCCTGATTTTGTATGCAAGTTCTGCACTTATTCTTCTGATTTATAAGAGAATATTTTGCTGGGTTTTCCTCCCTCGAGTAGGAGGGTTTTCCCAGGGTAAAATACTGTGTTCATTGTTCTATGTGTTGTATTTTCTGCTTATTTGCATTTCTGATCTGAAAACTAACAGGATGTACCCAAATGTACCCAACCACTCCCAAAAAAATTGCCATATTGTACCCATGTACATGATTCTGATTCTGATTATGATTCGACAACTTAGGAACTGGCAAATGGTGTAACACTGAGGATGCAGAAATGCCAACTTGGTTAGGCACACTACTAGAAGAAAAGCCAAATTTTTGAGTGGTTTAGAAAGTTTTAGTAACATTTGAAATCACATGATAGAAGAAAATCCCAAACAAATATTTCAAGAGTTAATATGTCACTCAAATTGGTTAATGAAATTGTAGATGGGAGAGTCTAGAAAACTAGTATAGTTATTGGAAGAATTAAAGAGATGAAGGCTTTTGAAACCATGAACAAACAAGCATGGAAGTTATGGTGGATAAACATAGGAGGTGTATAATTGGAAAAAGGGAATAGAAAAAGACTTTGATAAGGTAAATACTTGTGTTGAGACTTGTGATGTCGAGTTTTTGAATATAGTCCCTATATGTGTGTAAATTTGTTTTATTTGGATGTGGGTGTAAGTTGGTGATACGTACACTCCTTCAATTAAGTACCCTACTATTGTAGGTGGCATAGGGGAAGATAAAACAATTGGTGATCAGCTTTGAAACCATGGTGCGTTGGTTGTAGCAGCCGCTTGGGGAGTTTGGTTGTAACCATCATCATTATATACAAAATTATAGAATTCCAACACCTTGGTTGTAGACGGGAAAATTAGTATGGCTTGGGTGGGACAAGATGTAGTCGCCACTAATCGGAGAGTGGAACTTCATGCTAGGTTGTATCCCAAGCAATCATTTTGATTGTAGTTGTACAATGGCCATCTTGGTTGTAGTGGGATGGTGGTCATTATAGTTATAGCTAGATGACGCCACCTTGTAGTAGGCTAGAATTGGTTGTAGACGAATTTTGTTGGATCACTTGTATTTGAGCCCAATGAAGTGGTCATAGCCCTTCTAGTTTGTGTATGTGAGTCTGAATTTTAGTTTGAATGATCAAGTTTGGTGTGTGTTAATAAGTGCTGGGTGTTCGGTTGGCTAAGATGTGGATAACACAAAATTTTCAAGAATGTTTGGGAACTTGAACAATTTAGTTTGGTTGTGCAATTTGGATAACTGTTGCGTCTCATTGATAGCCCATGTGAAATTGGATACTCGCTATGGAGATGCTAGAGTCATGCTTGATTGTTTGGTTTGGTCTTTGAGGAAGTTACTCGTATGATAGATTACTAGTGATACTCAAGCATGTGTATCATGAATCATAAGTAGCTTTGATTGTAACAATGATTGAATGCCATCTTAAGTTTATTGTCATGTACCCTTTGTGTAATAATTTTTTTATGGACCAAAAATGCCTATTTCCTAATTCTCGCATCTTCCTTGGTCCAATTTTGTGTATATGTTCTTCCTCTTCTTTCTCCCTATGTATCTCTAAGGTCCCCGAAGTCTCTAAGTGTTGGGGTGTGTCCAATCTTCTAAGTGTTTGTTAGTTCTCAGAGTTTTGGAGCTCCTCGTGTTGGTATGCTCTCCTATTAAGTCCAATTTTACCTAAGTCCCTTTAGTGTTGGACTTTTGAACTTGTCCTTGTCATATCTTTCATTTGCTTCTTGTTGGAGTGTTGGAGTTTCCTTGCCCCGGGTACCCTTCTCATGTCATCCTTGACTCTTGAGTCCCAACTTGTTTTTTTACTAAGTTACCTTGTTAGAGTTGGACTTGTGACCTTACCTCTACTTGGGCACCTGTTTCTTGTCATGCTCAACTCCCAAACCCTACCGATAACTACTTACATCTCATTGGAGTCAGACTTTTGCTCATTCCTTTACTTGAGTACTTCTTGTGCATCTCCAATCTGCAATGCCCATTAACTTCTAGGCTGTTCTAGCATATATTGTATCATTGTTGGAGGTGTGGGCATACCTTAAATGTGGTACTAGTTATGAGTCATCCTTAATCCTTGACACTTTCCACTAGCCTATCTTGTTAGGACTATTTGTTCGGACTTCCCCTCATTTTCTTGCCTAATTGTATGAGCTCCTTGCCATCCTCAACCTTTGAAGTCCAAAACTCCCACAATTTCTCACTATTCACCTCACCTACCTCCATGCATGTCTCAAAATGCCATTATTGCAGTGGTTAGAGTATCAAAACCCACAAGACCTCTCGCTGTTATTATAGAGGACATTTGTAGCTTGTAGGAAGCACATCCCCATGTCTTTCAATTACAACCTTCCACGTGTGGGCATGATTTCTTGCACAATCCAAGGGAAAACGATGCTCAATAGGAATGGGCATCATTGATGGCACACCATTTCAGTGTTCGATGACATTAATGAAGATCTCAACATTCTATTTGAAGATATTTAGGTTTAAGAGTCTTCATGGAGAAATTAATTATGAAAAATACACAAAAATCCTAACCGGAAATCTGTTTTGGCCATGTGTTTGAATGTCGAGATTCGAGGACAGAAATCCTTGGATTTATAGATGATCAAAGGACCAAAACCCTTTTGATTGCATGTGTTAGAGGACAAAACTCCTTTGGCTGAAGGATGATCTCATATAGAGTTCATGGCTAAGCTTTCATGGTGGAGAAATCCAATGGTAACAAGTTTGTACGTTTTACATTTTGTTGCAGGTGTAAGCAATGTTTTCATGTTTGTAATGGTTGTTGTGGCAGCATAGTTTAATGTAAGCCAAACTTTAATATATTGTATGCTCTGTAGTTTATTTACATTTTTGTTAACCTGATTTGAATCTAGGATAACAATGAATGCAAATGTTTGCAATGAAATCTGGATTTGTATTATTTGATTTTAAATATTGCAGATCTTAGAGCTATTTTCCCTAAATATTTAGCCAAGGACATTACAGTGGTATTAGAGCCAGTGGTATTGCCAACCTATATTCTTTTCAGAACTAATCCCTTGCATTGTAGAAATTATATGCATTCCAATGATAGAGCAGCTAGGTACTACTAGAGAGAAATTAGAAAAGAGAGCCACATCATAGAGCAGCTAGGTACTACTAGAGAGAAATTAGAAAAGAGAGCCACATCTATAAAAGGCTAGAAAAGAATATTTTGGTTGAAAAGGAAAAGACATCTAATGTAGTAGAGAGCCTCGAGATTCGGGTAGAAAGGAAATTTGATATGATGTTGGATATGTTGGCATAAATGTTGCACAAGATGGACAACATGAACGTGCCTAGACTACATAATGGAGAAGGAAGTTCTTTTGAAGCTAACAACCGCATTGTCTCTCCCACCAACATCTAGAAGATTGTTCTTATTTCATTTGTTAGACCATTCCAACATACTTTCCTTCATAGATGTAATGTTCCCTTCTCAAGCATAATCAGTTTGTGAACAACTATCCTATTTTCTGAGTTTTCTTGTAGGCTAATTGGTGGGTAAGGGAGAACTCCAACTTTATTGGAGAGCGCAGGATTGATCAAGCAGTGTTATTGTTCATGGTAGGGAGTTAAAGTGATCTTGGTGAGCCTCATGATGCTTTCAGAATGCAATTTCGTCTTTTTGGAGCTCTTTAAACTTCTTGGAGAAGCATGCTATTTTTAGGCAGTTGCCAAGTTGCTTCAGTTCATTGTCCTATGTCCTCAATGATATTATGGTATGGTGAGAAATTCACATTTGTCTCATTTTGATGCTTTTTGCAACTTGGGTGATTTATTAAATAATTATTAACTTAAGTTGTTCTAAGGAGGAAAAAAAGGAAACTAAGGTATAATTATTTATTGAAAAAGTGTTTTAAGCCATGCCTCCATGGGGATGCCTAGGCATAAAGGGGTCTTTGCACATAATGAATTATTATTTAATTTGAAAAAGGAGCTTGTGGAGGAAAAAGGGAAATTATTATCTTATTATTATTATTATTTTTCCTCCAAAATGTTATAAAAGGAGGTTGAGAGCTCATTGTTGAGATTAGACATGGTATGATATTATCTTATGCTTTGAGAGAACATGTGTTCATCTCAGATTTTTTTGAGGATGAAAACCCTCTTGAAAATATTGGTTTTGAGGACGAAAATCCCCCTAGCTAGTCTTGGTGGTTTCATACAAGAGCCACAACTATGCTTGCAAGTGAAGATTCCGTTTGTTGCTTCAAGAATGGAGGTATTTGATGTCTTTTAAGTAATCATTTTGGTTTTCTAATGCTGTTTGTTTGAGCATTCAATTTCAGAACTTTTGGAGTGATGATTGGGCGCTTTTGGAGGTCCTTTACTAGCCGTACCGTCCACTATAGGCCATGCCATTTGTAAGTATAGACTATGATTGATTTGGTGGTTTAAATCTAATGTTTTCTCCTGTTATTTATGGTAGTTTTAGGGCCATACATAATTTAGAGGATTGTGGAAGGCTGTCACATATAGGCAAGCGGTACATGTTAGAGGAGTGGCATGAGAGTCTAGTAAACGAATCACTGCCTATTTCCTTGTCATTAGAAGTGGTTTAGACTTTAGAGGTTCCTTGGGGTTGTATAAAGACTCCCAGCTCTTGCAAGGTGGACAAGTGATTGTTTGGTGAGATTTTGGTAAAAATGTACTTGCTGTACATGTTGTACCAGCAACATAGTCTACTGTTACAGTTCTGTCAATGTTTGAATTTTGTTATTAGTTGATAGATTATCTCTTTCATTAAGTATGGGTTTGTGTGGAGAGGGTTTTTGATGTGTGTCTCAGTAGTTTGCTGATGGGTGGTTTGGTTTGCTTCTAATCTACAGTTTATGCTTGAAACATAAAGGAATGGATCTTGTAATTTAACACCATATAAGCAAGCTACAACCACCTTAAGATGACATTGGATGGCTGCCATAGTTTTGCTAACGGCTGTATCTTGACAAGCTTCACTGGTGCCATGCCCTTTTGCTAGGCTGCACTAGATCTCATAGTATATGATAAAGCAATTGGTTACTTCTGACCCTCATAGTGCTCATTTTCTTCTCATTATCTAATGATATGTTTATAGTGTATACTTGCCTAGTCCCCAATCCACAGAGTATGACTCCATGCTGATTTGTTGTTCTTCAAATCTTAAGTTTCCCTCTTTGTGGAAGGAGAGAAAATCATCTTGATGTTCATGCTTTATAAAAATTAACATATTTTTTTGGACTACATTTTTCGCATTGTTTAAAGTTTGTTCTTAAAGGTTGGTGTTATTTTTATGACAAAGAACTTGTTTTATAGCTAAACTAAAGGTTCTTCTACTTCCATTCTCATTAGCATTTATCAATTTTTTTAATTCCCCTCAATACACTGTTTCTGATCCAAACTATGACTTGTGTTTAGGGGACATTTTATCGTTTCTATTTTAAGTTACTTTCAGATGTCTTAGTTCTACAGAATAGTATTCGTCTAGGATTTTATATGTCAAGCTCTATCGACTTTTATTTACCATTCATTCTTATATGTATAACTGATTATTATGACCTTTGATAGGGCCATTTTTTAATATTAAGTGATATTTCCTTTACCTTTGTTATTGCAAGTTTTTGTTATATTTTTATGATTTTACCCTTTAAAAAAGGGGAAAAATAATATATCACTTTTGGTTTATCTATCTTCTGTTTTTGTTTGAAGAAAAACAAAATCAGGATAGTTCAAATAGTGCTCAAAGCTCCCCTTAAATCCCCAAGGCCTCCACGGCCAGGGACAACAGCAGTGTGCATTTGAAATCCAACTTATGCAGCAAATGACAAGTATGTTCCAGGAGTTCATGGGCCAATCATCAGTTGTATTCCCTTGACTGGACCGATCACTCAACTTGCTTTCATATTCGACACCAAGATATCCATTCCTCATTTTGATAGCACAATTGATGGTATTGTCACTGTTACTATTCCCTTCATTCCATCACTATGCTCCCATTTACGTTTGATTTCAATTTGTTTGCAAGAACCTAAGGTTTTTCTGTGAAAACCTCCATGGGGAATCAGTGTTCTTTCATTGTTAACCTGCATCCTATGTAGCATTTTCTGCTCCTCCAGATGTCTGGTGTCAAGTCTTTGCTTATGATCATGGAGTTGATAATCTCTGTGCAACACATTGGATGCCTGGATTAAAATCTGGAAGCATATTTTGAAACACAATCAAATCTTAGAGAACTACAACAAATCATAATAGTTTATGTGCATATAAATGGTCATTCCCTCACCTAGTGGCAGTCTCACATCCAACTTCTAGGGGAACTAGAGTGACCAAAAATTGATTCTTGGGCACATTTGTACTGACTATCACAGTGCAATTTTATCACCTTTAGTACAAAGATCTATTGGTTTGAAGCCATATATCACTAGACATGTCAGTCTGTCCAGCAATGCATTGAACAATTTAATTGTGTTGCTTCCTCTCTCTATTTAGATTGAGGCACAAGACATGGATGTTTTTTATCATCTTTGAAAGCAATTATCAATCTTAACCATCACTTACTTAGAATTGGTTTTGCAGCTTATGTTAAATTTGAAGTTGAGGAGCAAAAGGAATTGTCAAACCACAATCAATCTTTTTCTTTCAGAGGAGTTACTCTTCATTTTCTGCCTCTTTCAGCTCCTCTCATAGTAGCCACTCCTCATTAAGGAATTAGTTTTCTTCACAAAATGGATTCACCAAGGGCTCAACTACATTATTTGGCAATAGGAATAAGTATTATGCTTATTACAACACACTAGACAGTCTATCCATGAATCTCATAGTCTCAGTATTAAGAAGCAGAGAGTTTTTTTGCTTTTCATACTCACAACTTGAAGATTCAGATGTAATGTCCCTGATTTCCGACTAGCCACCACGAACTTTAATTTAATTAATTAAATATTAATTTGTCCTGAATTAATAATTTGGACATTTATATTTGATTAATTAATTTGTTATTAAAGTAGCTTTATTAAATGGATGGAGAAAAGTATTAAATAACGTTACTTTAATGGAGCAAAATATTTTAATAATATAAATTAAAGGTGGTGTAGTATAAAAGAGAGTGAAAAGGGATTCAATGTTATCATTTGAACTATTATCTTTTGGAGAAATTGGTAATTTGGAGAGCTTGGCTTTTTGGAGCTTGGGGACGAAAACCCCCAGGTTCGAAGGATTGGATGAAAACCCAAATCCTTCTACAGGCGGATTCAGATCTGGATTCACATTTGTGCTTCAATGATCGGTTGAACGATTTGGGAAATTTGTATAGTCTTTATTAAAGACAAATTTCAAGCGTTAATGGTAATTTTCAGAGTTGAAGAGTTGCAGGATATTCAAGATTTGAGGTGGATTTGCAAGAGTTTTGATGAAATTTCAGAGTATCTGGTTTAATTCTTGCAGAGGAATATCTGAAATAACTATTAATTATTACAACAGTGGTATATATGTTGTACCATTACCAGTATTGTG
The DNA here is from genome assembly GCA_007258455.2 of Sequoia sempervirens. Lineage (NCBI taxonomy): Eukaryota > Viridiplantae > Streptophyta > Pinopsida > Cupressales > Cupressaceae > Sequoia > Sequoia sempervirens. The sequence continues at coordinate 9,284 of VDFB02332274.1, forward strand.
GCTGGTCAATTTAGGGAGGCTGGCAACTGCAGGAAGGAGCTGAGTAATTATTGTAAAGGCATTGAATAACCTTTATTCCCTATATCACAACAGATTGGATGAGTCACAGCTTTTATAAAGTCTATTGTACCCTTTTAAAGTGTCATGTGAGCAGCTGGATAAAGACAAAGGTGGGAGGCGCAGCTCAGACACATTACCATATTAGCCGTTGTATCATTTCCAATAGGATTCACTAAACTTTGAGGGAGTTTCGATTATTTTGGAGTTGCCACCATATATTTGTTGTTACCATACTTATCATACCTGGCCACCATATTAAAAGGAAAATAATCGCTACATCTTGGAGGTAATAGCCATACATGTTTGAAGAGCTGTCAATATTAGTGTTTCATTTGGACTCAGGTCAGAAATACTCATGTATTAATTTCCAATTACAGTGTTTGAACTGTATAATTCTGAAAATACATATTTATGCCATTGAAATGCCTATTTTATATCTTTCTATGTTTGAACATTTTATGTCTTCTACATAATGAAATGGTTGAAATCCCTTAAATTGAGAACATTTGTGTAAACATCCACCAAGCATTAAATTGGGCACTAGTACAAAACAACCAGGTGCCAAGTGTTTGACAAAATGCCTGTGCATATGTGGGGGTGAATTTGAAAAAAAATTGCATACAAATTTTGCTTGGAATATTACAGTGGTATCAGAGTTGGTCTTCCTGCCAGCCTGTTGGTGTATGAACTTCTATTGCAGATTTTCAGCTGTTGCATGCTAGTTTTTAGTAAAAAATATGGATGACAGAATGAACTCCTTGTTGGAATCAATGAGACAAACTCAAGACAAGATTGAAAAGAGGATGATACTCATGGAGTCACACAGAAAAAATGATGTTGGAGACAGACTTTATACTGCAGGTATGGATCTTGAGTTCCTACATCAGTCAAAGGAGTTTTTGCTAGGCATGTTGGGGGTAGTGGAGGATAGTCTGTCTATGATAGATCAATCTGATTTTAAGCAATTGCATTGGGCAATGGAGCCATCAATGACCTCCTTGATTGAGCTAAAGTTTATGAGACATCCTGATAAAGAGGTAAGACTTGCTGTTACTCATTGCCTTGCGAAATTATAAGGATCACAGCTCCTGAAGTGCCCTACAATGATGAAAAATTGAGGGAGATACTACAATTGGTTATTGGAAGCTTTCATGAGATGGATGGTGCCAAAAACCCTTCTTTTGGTAAGAGGGTTAAGATTTTAGAAGTTATTAAAGAGATCATTGAGAAAGAAGAAGAGCCAAAGGTACAAGAAAATGCTTTATTTCAAAAGGCATGCATGACCAAGGTCCAAAATGATTTTATTTAAGGATTTGCAGCTAAAATTGATGGGAATTTCATAGCAGCAACCTTGGCTACAATCAGATCCACTTGGTAAAGTTTATGAAACCAATGGCTCCTATGATTACAACATTGGAAGGTATGAAGAAATCTTTGATTTTGGTTTGTCTATTAATAGCAATTCAGTATCTTTGCATGAGTCTAGCATTCAGGAGAAAGGAAAGGAATTAATCACATCACAGACAAGCATAGTAGATGTAGTGAGGAACTTGGAAATGTGTATGAATGGCTAAGGAGGGCAAAGGAATCTAAGTTGATAGCTACTCAAGCAAAAAACACCTACAAAAATTTAAGGGAAGTTTGCTCACATGGACCATGAAAAGCAAGTTTTTAGGCAACAAGGTTCAAAACTTCAAAGGAAA
>VDFB02332275.1:0-20619 GCA_007258455.2 Sequoia sempervirens
ACATTTTAATGTTTGTTTCATTAAAAATTTATATAACATATTCACCTCCAAGGTTGTAAGATTTACTCACATGCTTTGATACCATGCAAGATTTACTATTAAACAAACCCAAGATACAATGAAAGATTAGGAAAGCATGAAAGAAAAACAATATGCTAGAATAAATTGTATTATATATAACAAGTGAGTGTGTGTGTGTGTGTGTGTAAAATATACAAAGAGCCATTTATTTACATAAGATTTACTGTTAAATAAACTCAAGATACAACGAAAGATTCGGAAAGCATGAAAGAAAAGCAATATGCTAGAATAAATTGTATTCTATATAGCAATGTGTGTGTGTATGTAAAATATACAAAGAGCCATTGCTTTGTATAGAGCAAGGCAATACATGAGGTAACTAGGATCTCACATAAAGCATGGAGTTCAGCTGGAGTTAGCCTGTGAAATAAAACAAGAAATCTTATCTAAGAAGGAAATCTTATCTAAGAAAGCTTATCCAAATCTAGAGCAAATAAAGTAAATAGCTAATAAACTAATTACATAAATAAATAAATGCAACTAGATAAAAGCATACTAAGTAAGCATAAGTGGGTGTAAAAAAAAGAATATTTTACACTAACACCCCCCTTAAGTGTAACTTAGGAGAGAAGCCTACAGAAGCAACAAGGATGGATCCTGACAACAAGGCCTAATCAAATACCATTTACAAAGCAAGAAAAACCCTCAAAAAAAGAAGAGAAGGAGAAAACCTAGCGAGAAAAACTCCCCCCAATGAGAGGATGAAGGAAGATCAAGGGACCACCTCTAAAGCAGTGATGAATTGCACCCCTAAGAGCTCTTGAAAATTGAGAAAAATGGTAAAAGAATCTTGAAGTTGCATGTGTATCTTTCTGCCAATGTTGAATGATGACTAAAATTGGTCCATAGGAGCAAGTACCATGAAGATTCAGGAACATTAACTATAGTGAATGGTCCTCAAACTGAGATGTGACCCGATGTGAATCAAATGCAAGATTCGGGATCATTAACCATAGGCTCTCAATTGAGATGTGAACCAAAATGTGTCAAGTCATGAGAAAAGTGTGACCAAAAGAAACTAGAGAATCTAGATACAACTCATGTGAGTTGTCATCAAGATGGAGATGGGATCATAGTGCATCATAATATAAAAAATAACTAATGCTTATGCTTCCCATAATGGAACTTTATTGAAGTTCATTAATTATAATATTTTGAAACTTCCCTTGATTTTGGAACTTTATCATGTAGTGCTTGATTTGCACTAACAAGAACCAAAAAAATTTAAAAAAGGGAAAAAAGATAAGGAATACAAAAATCAATGAGAATGCAAACACAAAGCATGCAAAAAACACAGATTGCATGCAAAGATTAATGTTCACATCTTCCTCCATAGTTTCCTTCACATAAATTTTCCTTCAAAAGATTGAAACTTTATAAGTAGTGTGTTTGCAATGTGATGATTATTGCTAGAGGATAGTTTAGGACATCAAATGTATCTCTTTCCAATGCATATTGGAACTCAAAAAACAAAGCTGGTGGGTGCAAGTTATAGCTCGGTGATCAAAAAAGAGGAATATCTAGCTTTCTTCATGTCTTCAAAGAACTAGACTTCTTTAAGATGCATAAAAAGCAACTTCTCCTTCACATGTAGTGGCATGCAAGCACATGCAAGAAACATGCAAGTCACCTGCAAGTACATGTAACTAAAAAAGAAGATGTTGATTTGGTGAGACAAGAGGCTACTCTGACTTTATTGGCTACTCTGTATGTGATGGTGAGTCCAAATTCAATTTAGGAGGCTGGAAAACATACATGCAACACACATGCAATTGAAAAAGAAAATATTGAAGTAGAAAAATAAGAGGTTTCTCTAGCTTTCTCAACTTCTTTGAATGTGATGGTGAGTCTAGATTTGATAATGCAACACACATGCAACTAAAAAAGATGTTAAACCCCTAAAATCAGGTGTTTTGTTTTTGCAATTTTTTATTCTCCAGATCATCTGAGGACGCAAGAGAAGAGCATATTGTTTTGCTACAAAAAAAAAATATTTGCACTCAATATTTCTAAAAAGCAATCCTATCAATCGTGAAGGCTCTAATACCATGTAAGATTTACTGTTAAATAAACCTAAGATATAATGAAAAATTAGGAAAGTGTGAAAGAAAAATAATATGCTAAAATAAATTATACTCTATAAAGCAAATGAGAGTGCTTGATTGTGTGTAAAATATACAAAGAGCCATTGCTTTGTATAGAGCAAGGCAATGCATGAGGTAACCTAGGATCTCACATAAAGCATGGAGTTCAACTAGAGTTAGCCTATACAATAAAGTAGAAAAGCTTATCTAAGAAGGAAAGCTTATCTAAGAAAGCTTATCCAAATCTAGAGCAAATAAAGTAAATAGCTAATAAACTAACTACTTAAATAAATAAATGCAACTAGATAAAAACAAAGTAAGCTTAAGTGAGTGTAAAAGAGGAATCTTTTATACTAAAAAAGGCAATTGATTGTATTAACAAACACTCAAAAAAAAATCAATTATAATCAATGTAAAATTATGAGATTGTACAATTGAATGTAAAATTTCCAAAATAGATTATGAGGTGAACAATTAAAATGATAGGCAAAAAAAATATAATTAAAAATAAACACTACAATATTTCAACAACTTTAGATCTTTGAAAACACATTTATTTTTGAAATTAAATATTACCTAGAACTGACATTTAAATAATTGAAATTGTTCTCTTAAGAAGTATTTTAATCCCATTAACATTGAGTAAACTCCTAATGACATAATACTCAAAAACTCAAATAAAATTTTCTTTATGATGATGTTAAAGATGGATTAACAAAATTTTATATGAAAACATTAAAGAATTAAACCTATCAAGCAAAAAAAAAAAAAATGGAATAGTAATCCTTGTTTGATCAAGTGCAAGATTTTTTTGGTTAAAGTTTGCTCCTCCTTAAACAAGATTCATACTTCATGTAGCCTTATTCATAGTAATCTTGCATGAGAATTAATAAGGGGATGCTCCTCTCACTTCATAGCTTGCAAAATTTGCACTCCCTACAAATTGCACCATTATTATGTTTGACCCCCAAGCATTATATGACAAGCCACATGATTGACACAATTTGTAAAAAATTTTAAAAAAATCATCCTTCAATCCAACATCTAAGAAAGTTAAAACACTTGTTGATTTGCACACATTTCTCAAATGATTACATAGATTTTCTACTATAAATATTTGTTGATAATCAAGACTACATTGGGATTTTGAAAATGACCAAGCCATTGAAATACCCGAACACTATTAGAGACCTCCCAATTAGAGTTTTGATGTAATGACCACATGAATTTACCCTCTAGAAAACAAAGGGTTTTCATCTTTTGATCTCCAAATCCAAGGGTGTATATCCACATATTCAATAGTTGAATACAAGTGCTTGAACGAGGGTTGGGGTTTGTTGATGTGATCATAGATTATCCAAATTGATGAAATTGCTTGCCTTATATAGAAGCTAAAGGCATAGCATGAGCCCAAAAATGTTAAGATCCATTTAAGAGTTTCTCATCATTTTACATTCAAATTTGGGCCTATTAATGAAATCCCTAGTCAACCTTGAAGATCAATTATTTTCTTTATTTAAATGGTGGGGTTCTATAAAAATTCATTCCAAAAGGTAGTGATTCAAGGAAATCCTTCCCAATAGTGATATATACTTTACACGACCAACTTCAAGGGCTTAGGAAATGGGATTCTAATGAGCTAGATTAAAATACAACCCAAGTTCATTCATTTTCTTTCTAATAGGAGCAATATATTAGGGGTCTAGGGATTTAGGGGTTAAAATAAACTACTGACACTTTCATGTAGGTAGATTGTCATTTAAAACCTTTAAGGTTTGAAAAGGAATTTTTGTGTGAAGAAGCCAAAGTCGGGGAATTGAGGTGACAATTAAATGGGTAGACAAAATTTTGAACACTTTCTAGGTAGAAGGAAGCAGGCTGCAAGGGAATGGGGAGCTGAGGAAAGGGCTCCCAATATGAGAAATATCGAAATCCCACCCAAAGAATGAAAGTGATTTAGATTCCCTCATACTAATGATTGGGAATATTACAATTCTACCCTTCACAAAACTTATTGCCCTCAAGCAAAGAAAATTTGGTTACTCCAAGGTCTCCAGTCCTTTTCAAGTAGCATTTTCAATAGGTAAATTCTTTCATCAAACCAAATACTCCATAATGCTTCTATTACTCAAATTATTTATCTTGGTATCAATAATAAGATCAAGTTCCACTACGAGCTTTCCCTCATCATCCAAGGGTGGAAAATCTATCGATAATGTGATATGTTGTCTAAGGGCCCTCTTGAGTTGAAACATATGAAACACATTATGAATCCTACTATTTTCTAGAAATTTCAACACATATGAGACTTAATCAATTCTCCTCAAGATCTATAAACCCTATAAAAGTGTGGTTTGACATTTTTAGCCTCGCTAATATTGATAGAGGTTTTCCTATAAGGATGTAACCTCAAAACAAGCATATATCAAACTTCAAAGAACTTTTCTATGTGGTTCTAATCTACATAGATTTTTTGTCAATTCTAGGCTTACTAGAGATGATATTTGAGTGATCTCAATATTTCTTTTGTATGCTTCATCAAGTCAATGGTTGCTAATACTTTGCTATCGTTTATTAAATCAACAAAGGTTAATTAATCATAACCATATAACACCATGAATGGAGACATTTCAATAGACATGGTGGGTTGTGTTGTAGTAATACTTTTCTAAATGTAACCACTTAACCCAAGTTGATTGTTGATATAAAACATAGATCCTTAAGTAACTTTTAACCCACTTGTTCACTATCTTTGTTTCTCCATTTGTTTGGACGATAACTTGTGCTCAAAGTTAATTTTTTACCAATCAAATGAAATAACTCCTACCAAAAAGAGCTAAGGAATATACTCCCTTTGTCACCAACAACATTTTAAAGCAACTAATTAAACCTAAACACTTCTCTAAAAAATAAATTAGCCACTTGATGTGTTTTGAGTTTTGAAGAAATAGCAAAGTAAGTGTGCATATTTCATTAGTTTTTTCACCACAACATAGATACAATATTTTCCTTATAGGTTCGGGAGGCTTGTAATGAAATCCATGCATATACTTTCCCACTTTTGATTTGGGATAGATAGTGGTTGAAAAAAGCCTCCTAGAAAAACATGTTCTACTTTATTTTTCTGACAAATCATGCATCCTCTAATGTACATAAGGAAATCCTTTTTAAGCCCCTTCCATGAGAACCTTTCCTCATTTATTTGTAGGTCTTTTAAAATCTTGGCTGACTTGCTAGTGGTGCATCATGAAAAGTTCTTAAAATTGTCTCCATTCAAGATTCAAGTGTTGTCATTATTGTGATTGATGTCAAAAGTGAAAGGAAACTAATTTCTACCATTCATATTACGATTAAAGGACATCGAATGAAGGCCAAAGGCCACTAATCGTTTCAAAGGAATATTTTATCCTCGCAAAGCACTAATAAAATAAAATAAAATTGATATTGATGTTGGTCAACCTCAAGTTTGGTGCCCTCTTTATGTTTTAAAAAATACATTAAATTGTTTTTAAATTATGGATCAACTCAATTATAGGGGCACCCCACTTGGCAATTAAAATTAAAATAAATTTATATTTTTTAAAAGGGCTCAAGCCCTTATGTGAGCATCCAAGTTTGAAGAGGTACATACTAGAAGAAGAGTCACCTCCTTTATCAAGTGTTGTATCATTTCATGAAGTCCCCCCTTGTTAAGTAGATATAAAAGGATTTTGTGGTATGTGGAGAAGAATGTATCGAAGAAAATAGATATATCATATATACACTAGCAAATTTGTGTGAAGAGAATATAATAGAAGATTATTCAAAGGCATAATTTTGAGGAGAATTATCAAGAAGAAAAATACTTTGTTGAGTTAGAGATTGGTGCCTCTTATTGAAGTTGGTACCTCATATTAGAGAGGTTGGTGCCTAATATTAAAGAGATTGGTCTCTTACCAAGCTGGTGCTTAGTGGTGGGGTTTGGTGTCTCTAGTGGGTTGGTGCTTACAAATTATTGTAAGAGATTATTTATTTTGGTGACTAGATTTGGACAGTAGATCAAAACAATCATTATTCCATGCTTTTCTCTTGAAAGGATTTCCATGTAAATCTTGTGTTCATGTATTCTTATTTTTTGATGTGTTTTTGAAGTTATTGTGGTTATTAATTTGAAAAAGTAAAAGATGGTCTTATATTGACTCACCCCCTCTCTCAATATAATTGTGTGCTCATCATCAAGAACTAGGGAGATTATATTTTTGTTAGAAATGAGACCATTTACCACTACAAATCCATCTTCCCTCACATTCCCATCAAAGCAATCAATAATAAATATATTTTTAACATAATTTGTCATAATAGTGACCTAATCAATAGAAATAGAAAAAATAGAGAATAGAGTAGGCTTTCTAGAAAGAGCATCAACTACATTATTTTTCCCTTGGATATGTAATCTACATTAAAATCATAAGCATGGAGCTTACTTGCCCATTTTTGTTGCCTATCATGCAAGTCATGTTGGCCAAAGAACTTCAAGTTATGTTTTCACCATAAATATTTCACAAACCAAATATTGTCAAAGATAATCAATTTTTGTTCTTTTAATTTCTTACTTTCAAATGCTAAGGGATGTCCCTTATATACCAAGACAACTCCAATTAGCTCTTCTAAAAAATCACATTCTACAAGTGGTTGTGAGAAATCTAAGATAGTAAAAATAGGGCATGAACTCATTACCTCCTTAAGTTCATCAAATAACTCTTTGAGTTATTTTTTTCCATACAAAAGTTCTCTTTTTGTTGTATCAATTAAGAGCATTTCAAGCTATGAAAACCCCTTACCAAATCTTCTATAATAATGGCAATGGCCAAAGAACTCTCTTAGTTGTATCAATGTGGTAGGAGGAGGCCAATCCAAAATGGCTTGGAATCTTTTGTTGATCCACTTGAACACTTCAAGCACTCATGCATGGCCCAAGTACAAGATCATTGTCACACCAAACACATTTGATTTTTATTTTTTTGAAAAGAAGGCTTGTCTTTCTAATATTCCAAGGATGATATCTATATGCTTCAAATGATCTTTCCAAGTCTAGTTGTAAATAAGAATTTCATCAAAGAAAAAAAAACATATTTCCTTATTTGATTTTTGAAAACATGGTTCATGCATGATGGGAAGGCAACTGATGCATTTTTCAAACCAAAATATGTGACTAAAATCAAAGTGCCCAAAGTGATGCCTAATATTATCATATGTATGTCCTCATCCTTGCCTAAATATAATTGTAGTTTGATCTCAAATTAATATTTAAAAAATACATAGCTCCTTATAATTCATCACTTAACTTCTTTATCCTAGGAATGATTTATCTATTTTTGGTGATCTTGTTCAATGATCTATATGTAATATCGTAAAATTGCATCATTTGTAATTTCACATACACTTTTGTATCCACTTTAGTGTCCACTCCCTTACCATTTGTGTAGGCTCATTTTAGCCCTTGCATCATCCTTTTTCCCCTCTCAAAATGCTTAGGACCCCTTTTTAGTAGCTACCTTTGCATGTCAGTTTTGCATCAAACTTTCTGCTTTTCCAGTTCTTGTAGTTTTGTAGTGTGATGTGTTTGGACACTAGCACACTGCACGGATGTTCGTGCGTCACGCTAACGTCTTGTGGCATTTCAACATTCAAATAGTTTTTTTTAGTGTCTTGCCACTTGTCAGCTACTTTTATCGATGGTAACAGCCTGGGACACCTTGTAACAACTCAAGAATCTTCTTTTCCCTCTTATTCTCTCTTTAAAAGCTATCTTTTCAATCCATTTGAGCTTCTTCTTGGTGTAGCTCTCTTGGAGACATTATCTTCTATTTCGCTCTCTTGCACAACTCTCTACAGCTTGCTACAACAACACTCTTTAAAGCTTTCACAACACTCTTTACAACTCTCTTGGCTCTCACAACTGTCTCTCTCTTTGGCTTCCTCGAGCCTTGCAAGTGATATCTATCTTGCTTATCTTGTATCTTTGAGCATCTTGGGATTTCTCACATTCCCTATCTATTACATCTCTATTTGGTGATACGAGTTCTCCTCCTTAAGCGGGGTTTGTTTTTATCACTCTTGCCTTCATTTCATTTATGCTTATTATTTCTCTATCTATCTGGTTGTACATGGAGATGGGAACATCGAAACGGGGATTTGACTGAGGCAATCCCCTAAACAACCCCAACATTTTTTTTCAATCTTATGTGTGTAGGTATTGAAGATATTTACTTTCTGGTGGCTTCATTACTTGGATTGTTCTGAGCATTTTCTTTATCCTCTTTAGTCTTATCATTTGCTTTACCTTATTTCAGTTTTATTGCTTTATGTTATTTTCCTGTACTCTGAAAGTTCTTAATAATCAGATTGTTAGTAGTCACTTTAACTATTCTCTAAGACATCCTCATTTTTAGTCTTTACAAGATGCCAGAGCGGCTCTGGGACTCCAGTACACCACATTGTTGTATGTATTCCACGATGTTGTCCTTGGTTGAAAACTTGCTAGTTTGTCCAGAAAACCTATGTGGCCTACTCTTTTTAGTTCTAGAACTCTCGCTCTGTTCCTTGAGGTAGTTTAGGGAAAGCTGCTCTCTAGGATTCTCTTGAGAATAAAAAGAATCGTGAGCAGTGAATCCCCCTTCTCTACACTATAATCGATACATATTTGCATGTTGGAATCTATTTCCTTCACAAGAACCATGGATGAGGAAAATGGATTAGAACTAGGCCTAATGTAACCCATCTCCAAGAGCTTTTTGATGGCCTTCTCTAGCTCTTCTTTGTACATTCTTGGGTGGCGATAAGGAGTGGTCATGGTAAGCTTAGAGCTCTTTGATGGTCTTTTCAAAATTCTTTTTTTTAGCATGTGCTCTTTTTTGAATATTTTTATTTTTTCTAAGAATTTTGCACATTGTATTGTGTCATTATTGTACTACCACTACTTATAAAGTGGCATGTTGGTGTGTGTGCTTAGAATTAGCCATCACAACCTTGTCTACCTTATGCAAGTAGCATAATGAGAGGTTAGTTGTGCAAGTCTTGCAATCCCAAATTCAGCCACATTCATGTGAGTGTGACTTGCATGAGCACACTCTATTTCATTCATTTATTTATTCATGTACTAGGCAGATGCAAAGGTTGGTTACCATACATTTTAGTGTGATGGAACACATACCATATATATACTTCTACATATACATTTATGGGAGCTACCTTTTGTCATTTTTTTATTAATCAATATTCTTGAAACTATTGGCACCTATAATTTTTATTGACAAATTACAACCTTGATTGCCATTTGTGTTTTATTCGAGTAGTATCTTTAAGGTCACTCATACATAGACTCATATTTTTTCTAGTAGCCATCTAAGCATTGTTGAGCTCGTTAAGATCACTCGTGTAGATTTATTTTTTTATTTTAATTCTCATCCTAATTTCAATGGAGGTTCTACAATTCTAATAGTTTGCAATTTTTTTGTGCTTCACTGAGTTCTTCATGTTTATCTTCTTGTTCCTTATCTTAAGAGACATTTTTAGAGGAGGATTCAAAATCTCTCATTCTCTTTTCTGGGGAGAAATTTTTCTTGCAAATTTTCTTCTTTTTTGAAAGGTTTGTAATACATATGTACCTAATCAAACCTAGTTGTTGGGACTCATCATTGCATCCTTCCCTTGTTTACTTATCCCTAAGTTGCACTCAAGGAGGCGTATTAGTGTGAAAAGGGTTATTCACTAACCAATCATCTTCTAGTGTATTGTTTACACCTGATTAGCGAAGTTTACTTAGGGCATTTACATTCTATCTCTCAAGTCATAAAATTAGGCCACTTGTCATAATCTTATGATGTCTCACATTTCATGCATTCTAATAGTAGAAGTCTATCTCAAGTAGAAATGCTTTATAAGATAACTACTCTTTTGGGGTTGAGCTAAATTAGTTATATATTAAATAGATTAAATCGTTTGGATATTTTTTCTCCAAACATTATCCCCATCCTTTGCCTTTTATATTTAAGAGTATAAAGCTAGTATTTAAGATTATCACTATAGCCAAGAGTTATTATGGTATTAAAGGAAATTTAGCTTTTTATTGCAAATCTCTTTGTAGAAGATTTCTTTGACGTTGTAGAATCTTTGGCTCCAATGAGACCTTAAACTTTTACAAATACATAATCTCAATAATCTCAACAAAAAAAAATATAGGCTTGATTTGAACTTCAATATCATATAACTTTGTATAAGGCTATATCTTCTTTTTCCTCAATTTCCTTTATATTCTAAGTTTATAGCATAAAGACTAACTTTGAGTCAAACAATGTTGAAAAATCTTCTAGCCAACATGTTTTCTAGTCAAGATCCCTTTTTAACAACTACTAAGTTGACATTGGGGTAATCATAAATAAAGAAAATTTATAAAATTATAATTACATTAAATTCTACAAAAACTCTAACTATGCATTTCACGAAAGTAAATTGTGCAATCACTTTAGACAACTATGATTCATATGGCCTTTAATTGTCAATTAATTTACATAGAATGACTAATACAAACTACCCATTAGACAATGATACAAATGTATCAAACACATTGTACAAATAAAAGTCAATAACCAAGCATATCATTAAATTGTGACAAGTATCACAACAAATGTGATTGAAAACCATAACATTCCCAACAAAATTCACATTAATACAAGCACAATTGCATTTGTGTAGAAATTCCCATGTAAACAATATTTGCAAATCAATCAACAATTTGAAGTACAAAGATATCCAAATAAAATCTCTATGACTACACAAAACATAAACACATAAAGTCATTCATAAATAAACAAATATATATATATATGTTTATTTATGAATGACTTTATGTGTCTATGTTACGTGAATGCATTAATAACTTATTACTGAAGATTTTGCTTGAATTTGTCAAAAACACCATGTATGCACTAAAAACTTGTTGAGGGTTTTGCTTGAATTTGTCTAAAACACCATGTAAACATGCATAATATAGGATTTTCCAAATATCCTCTACAACACATTCTCATGATCATTAGTGGCAATATCATGTAGGCTTCAGTCTAAGTGTAAGAAGTGTTAAATGCAAAACTCTAATTTCAACAATTGTAAGAACATATTTATAATGATTTTGTCAATCCAACAATTATATCTAATTCAAAATCCTTCCTTCTAATGACTAATCCCAACAGATTCACTGAGCTCAAAGTCCTTTTCATTTACCTCTCACCTCCACCTTCCCCTTCATCCAAAAGAAAGACAAATATGATCTTACACAATCATTTTTTTAAGCAATTTATACTTCATACAATCTTAGAATCGATTTCTAACCAATTTATACTTCATATAACCTTAGTTTGCTCTCACGTCCACCTTCCCCTTCATCAAAAAGAAGACAAATATTATCTTGAACAATCATTTTTTCTAAGCAATTTATACAATCTTAGAATCGAGTTCTTCGCAATTTACACTTCATATAACCTTAGTTTGTCCTTGCCTTTTGCATTTTACTCTTTCGTCTCCTTTTTGCTTTTTTACTTATTTGGATTTGCCAAATAATTTGATAGACTCTCAATCATAATGTATCTTATGAAAGAGATGTTGGATAGACCTTCAAAATATCCTTCAAGATTATTCTGATATATCTTTAGTTTATATATAACTGTATTTATAATAAGATATCTTATAAATTTTAAAAGAGCTTCAAATGCAAACCATAAATAGAAACATTACAGAAAAGGTGAACAATCAAATTCAGGCCCTGGTCATTTATATCGTATTTTAATTTGTGTAAGTGCTTCACAGGTGTTGATTTTTACACAGCCTGATTATTATAGTATATTGCAACAAGAAAGATAGGAGAGTATGGTAGTCATTTCGCTTATTCAACGCTGATAATGTCTTGCAAACTGAGAGAAAGAGCCAAGTACACAACTAAAATTGTCGCTGATGTATACGTAAAGCCAGTCATTTCTTATCTTGATATAAGCAAAATCTTTAATACAACATGAGAGATTATCCAATAAAAAACAAATATATTTTTTATTGCTGAATGTTTCTGGATTAGATTGTGTCAATATTTTTTACTAATGGAATAAAACATGTATTGCCATCAACGTGGATACAAACTAAAATTTAAAAAATTGTCATTAAAAAACATGTGTGACCTGAGTCATCCTAGCTTACGTAAAAGGGCATGTATGATATGAATTCCCAACGTGTCCCAGTTGACCATGGCAACTAGTATATAAAAATCTGCGCAGAATTAAAATGGCTATGCTTCCAGTATATTCTAATGAAATCAATATATTGTTTGTTGCTAGTAGGTTAAATAGTGCAGTAATTTGACAAACTCCTCAAGCCATATGATTTCTTTGTATTATCATAAACTTTTCATAATTGATAATTTTCTGTCTGTTTCTAGCATTGGACTAGTCGCCTGTCGCACAATTAGATTTCTTGTGTTGTGCCTTCGTATAAATGCAAGTGATCACAATCAATCATGCTTGTAGAGTAGAAAGAGTTGCATAAAATAGGATATTTTGGTGCAAATCTTTTGATTATATTTGCACTTGTGTAGGCGTTGTCATTTTGATTCTATGAAATCCAATTTATATTTGATCATTCGGTTTTCACTTATCTTTAATAGTAGCCTTTATTAATGATTTGTGTCCCTATTTAATTTTTGAAGCTTTGCAATACCAGGTAGTATTAAATGACAGACACTAACAAATACACCAAATAAGATAATGATATCTCAAAGGTAGACGTTTCCAGGGACTGAAGGAGTGCACCCCAAAAGGGATCAAACGAGGATTCCCTAAAACGTAAGACCAAGTAGTCAAGGTGATATGCATGCTAACTAGGTCTTAAAAGTGGACCCTAAAATAGATGTCTTTTATACAGATATAGTCATTATAAATAGGTCACTGAATTAAACTTTATCTAACAATATGAATTTGAAAACTAATGCCTCGACATTACATTCACCTCCAATGCTAATCAAGCTGTTAGAACCTAAATATTGAAAATGTTAATGTGAATGAAGAGGACATTAATTGCAACACATTGATTTCTATTTGAAGCAAGGGGGGGAAAATGCTTCTAAAACAAAATGGCAACAGGTTTTTCACTCTAAATCAACCAAATGTTTAAGTCTATTACTTAAGCGTGAACAAATAATTGGGCTTAAATACTACTGTTCCATGCCCAATCAATTTCCATATCCCTGCCCCACCAACTTAAGTTAATGGCAAAGATATTAGTATCTCTTTGCATATTGAACTGCTAAGCCAAAATTTTAACTTCGTTCTTTCTTCCCCTTCGCACCTAGCCATGAAGGCCAGGGATCTGCTCCCTTTCCTTTTTAAATAAACTTCCTTTGCTTTCTTTGTAAGGGCTACAAGTATTTTGTAATTAAAGAGTACTTCTACAATGAGCAACTGAGAAAAGGGCAGATTACATTTCTACAGTCCTATCTAGAGAAGTATTAAATGTACTAAGCAATGAAAAAGACTACAGAAATTGATCTTACCAAGTTCCTTAATTGTAAATCAAAACAAAAATGAAAAACCAAAATCAGCAAACCCTTGTGCACCAGGATGCTGCATCCATATGCAACCAAGATGAGTTGACAAATCGATAACTGGTCATTAGGCTGGCTGTTTCAAATTTGTACCATAAAAGGAAAAACCACACACATGCGTCATTAAGCCGGCTGTTTCAAATCTGTACCATAAAAGAAAGAACCCCACCCCAGACACACACACACACAGCTTTACGGTTAGTATTGGCACACACACACACATACACAGCTTTGCAGTTAGTATTGACAATGGTTACATGAAGAATAAATTACAAGGCACATAAACAAACAATTGTGCACACGTGATAAAAAATGCAACATATTACAAGAGGTAACTAACAAGTCAACAATATTGTTGACTCATTTGTAATTATGAATAATGTTCTAAATTACATAAATGATAAAGAAAAACATACCAAATGGTAGTGTGGAAAGCATATGAAATACATTCATGTTGATATCCATAGAGAGATTTCATGCCACTACCAGCCTGTTTTATTACCATAGACTGTAACAACTGGAGACAACGTGTCCTTCATGCGTGAAATCATCTTGAATGTCTCCTCTGCTTCTACTTGATGGCGCAAGCCATGATTCAATACTGATGCACGATCCGGATGAAATCGTAATAAAGCTTTCTTATATGCTGCATTCACCTGTCATCATTGAAAAACAATTCTTAACTTATAAGACATAATTCATAGAAGTCCCAGGATGCATAGGTTTTGATGTACAGGGAAAGAAAAGAAGTATATTAAACAATTGTAAAGACTTTTAGACACCATGAACAAGGTGTGAGATAAGTTAAAAGCCATCAAATAAAAGATCAAATGTAATCAATATGTTTGAGTAAAGATGTTGAACTCTAAACATTGTTGTTTCGATAGGGGCTAAATTTAGTTTTTCATGCAATCAGGATTAGTCTATGCTACACCAAGTTTCCAAGCAGGGGACAGCAAACATGTTTATGGGATGGACTTGTTGGGAGGCCATTTTCTATGGGACATTAAGGGATGCCTATTTAAATAATGGGGAAATTTTTAAAATATAAGAAATTTCAAATATTCATATGATAGCATTGATAAGGCACCCATCATATACATTATAGAACCTTAATGCATAACATTAAAGCTGCATTCAGATTTCGCATGAAAGTCAAACACACAATTCAACAAAATTTCATTGCTTTCATTGTACATGTGCATAAATATTATTAAAAAATCACAACAAAATGCCCAAAATAGATTAAAAATATAGCAGCAAAATCGATGTACTAATATAGAATGTCAAGATTATAACAAATTAATCATTTGATTTTTCTTTACAGCCAGCAACTATTCTAAAATTTGCATAACAGAAATTGAACCCTTTAAAAAGGATATGTGGATTTTTTAGGAAGCAGTGACAAGTGATTTGCGGCAGGATTTCAATTGTGCAAGCAGAATAAGGGTGAAATTATTAATGGATATCATTACAAGCTTACCACACTAAGAAGGTAAAGATGCCATCTCATTGGTCAATATACAAAAATTGAAAATAGGTGATTTAGAACATATCATAATTATATAAATTATTGAGAATCCAACTTCAAATTGCACATTCTGTGTCACATCTCATTTTTCTTGCATAAACTTAATGGATAAATAAATTGAACTGATTGTGAATACTGGTTGAACATCTTATGATTGTGGATAAATGTGTTTTAAAATTAGATGCTATTTCTAAGTGCTTGAAATTGGAATTGGAATTGGAATTAAAATGAAATGGAAATAATTATCACATTGTGATTATGAGTTCAATTCTAGTACATGTTTTGACTATGGTTTTTAAGGACTAACCTATTGATGTGCGAATGGCAGGAACATTAGCTAGAAAATTGTCGAAGGCAAGAACATAGTTGAGGTAGGGGTATCCTAGCCTCTTGATAAATAAATGGTAGGATGGGATCCCAAGGCCTTCACACATGCATGTAGTAGCATTTAATAATTTATGATTGCATTGTGTGATATGATTTTCACTGTGTTATTAAGGTTACGTCATTTCTTTGTGCATTATGATTTGACTAGAGATTAAATGTTTATGTCTTGTGATTTAAATTAATAATTATATATTATGGATAATACGTTTGTGAAAGTCAACTTAAGTAGAATATTTTGGTTTTCGAAAACTAAAATGATTGATGGAAATAAAATGTTCTATTCTAATAAATTTGTATTTATTTATATATATTAATAATAATATATGTATATTATTAATATATATAAATAAATATATATAACTAGCTTGATTTAAAATATAAAGCTTTAAAAAATATATATATTGCATGATTAGTCTTATTCAAGGAAAACTAATTTTAGATCGTTATTAAAATGTATATATAAGATTTTAAATTTAATAGCATGATTTTAATTTAACGAGTTTTAAATATAGATTAAAGGGTAAAGTAAATAAAATAAATTTTAAATTAATTGCATGGATATTATCAAAAGAAGAAATAAATTCTAAATATATATTAAAAAAAATATTAATAAGAGTATAAAATAGTTTGTCATTAAAATATACAAATAATCTTTAATTAACTACATGATTATAATTAAAAAGTAGAAAATAAAATTTACTTGAATAAAATTATAACTAAAAGTAAATAAGTAAACTTATTAAAATAAGCTAAGTCTAAAAATTTATGAGTTTCTTCGCATGAATAAAACAAGGATATCTAAAATAAGAATATAAAGTGAAGTCTTTCTTCTTTTTATTTAGAAATAATGCATGAAAACATACGGCAAAGAAAAAACTAAAGATAAATTTACTACTGCATGAAATGGAAGGTTCGGTTCTGAATTAAGGAAAACTGAAATAAAAATAAAATGATTGGCTAAAACTACAGTGAAAAGGAAGAAAAACCTATTGGTTTCATAAGAGAGGCACTTATTATTTGGCTGCACGGTAAAGGAAGAGACGATTTTCCATTCAACTTTTGCAAGCCGCTTGGAGAGTAAAGAGCTGGTCACAGTGTTAACTGCCATGGAGAAAATAAAAGCAAAACGACTGCTGAATGAAAGAAGAAAAATAAGCAAAGCTGGGTCAACCTCTTATTCCATCCTTCAGGACAGCAGCAGCGCTGCCAATGGAGGCTTCTATGGTGAAATTCACATTTAAATATTCATCTCTTTCCAGGTCAATAAAATCCAAAACCTGGGTTAGTAAAAATAATAAATCCTTGAGAAGATTTCTCTGATTCACATTAAAATTTAAAAGAAATTTAAAAGAACTAAAATAAATCTCTTTATTTATTTTCGCGCCTGGCATGAGATACTCAATTACAGGTCAGTTAAAAATATATCTTAAAGACGATTCCTTTTTCTTCTTTGTTTATCTATGAAATTTATTAAAATTGGAGATGCTCCAGCCAAGAAAAAAAATCAACCCTGTCAAATGAAAAAGATTTGAACACAACATCTTTTTGCTGCTGACTTTCTTTGCAAGGCCTTGTAAACAGATGTCACCATCACAAAGTCCAATTTATGAAGAAATTTAATTCAAAATGGTGTGATGTAGCTGATGTCTGCTTCAAAGGAATAATTCCAATTTCTTCATCTTTCCCACGCCCACAACTAGAACAAAAGGCTAATTTTTATTTTGAATGTAATTGCAAGCTATCAGCCAATTAAATCGACCTCTTTCTCCCCCACCAATTAGTTCAAATTTTATTCAGATTTTTATGCAAATTTGAGTGACTGATTTGGGGCTGGGCCTTTTACTTTTAGCAGGTCTGACACTTTAAAATTAATCTAAAACCTTATATTTCTCCTCTCCCAATTTAAGCACAACTATATAAAAATAGACCTTGTTTTGTGTTCTCCTTCCCACATCTCTTTTATTTTTTTTCCAGTTTGGCGTCCAGTTTGAAATCTGCAATATAAAATTCTTGTGCTGTATCGTGTGTTCTTTATGTGAATTTAAATCTGTTATAAAGATTACTTTTCAAATGCTACATTTCTGGCTTAAACCTGTGTGTTATTTTTAGCATCAACGTTTCAGATCAAACTCCATGATCCATCATGTGTTCTCTTTCTGCATTATCCTGATGATGGATCATGGAGTTTGATCTGAAACGTCGATGCTAAAAATATAACACAGTTTTAAGCCAGAAATCTAGCATTTGTATTATCATGGACTGTGAAAACTACATGCTATTGATTACTTTTCAGTAAAAAGTAAAAGCTGGATTTGGTATATTTATGAATCTAATCTTTTTAAATGCAATGAAACCTAATAGTATATCAGCAGTAGCATGTGATCATAGGATCTAAACAGTAGAGTACTAATAGGACATTTTAAATCAACATGTATATGTAAATAGTTAAATATGTATCTTGTATTACAAATTGACCTCAACATTAAATTTGGTCATTATTGCATTAATTTGAAAAATGTCATTGTAGATCAATTTGCATTGTTGCATGTCCAAAAGCAAATTGCATGTCGATTATGTATTTTATCATTTTTATTGTATGGAAGTTTGGAAATCGAGAAAGATGTACAGAAAATCGATTGCATGAAGTAAAAAAATCCATGCATGTTGCATGAAAAATAAAGGATTTGAAAGATCAATGTATGTTAAAAAAAATTAGTTCATGTAAAGGAAAGGAATTGAATGTCAATGATTTATTTCACTATTATTTGCATGAGAAGTTAATACAATGGAAGATGCACAACTGAACATTTGTTTGAATTAAAAAGAGTAATTATTTATATTTGAATTCTTCCTACATGTTTCTGTCTACTATGTGTGATTGGGTTTACCTTCCAAGATAGGGTGCTGAATATGGGCTAACAAGAAGTCGATCCTCTTCAAGATCTACATGATACTTTTAGTGCTTTGGCCAAAGCCATGTGTTCATTGAAATAGATGATTACCTAGCAAAATTATTATATTTCTCTACCATATCCTGTTTGTGGGACATTGCATTTTCATGTTAGAAATGCATGTATACACATCAGGCTTGCACCAGGATTCCCTCCTGATTTTTATTTCCAGGTTGCTAGGTACACCGTGCAAGGTCGGGTATTCTTCATATTAGGAAGAATTCTGGGGAAACATAAACTTTGTGGTTAGGCGGAAAAGCACCTAAACCATGTTCTCATCTCTTGACTTGTGAATGACTGTGAGGGTCGGTGGTGGTCAGAGACTGTATTGTATATTCCTCACATTATTCTTGTATGATTGATTGTATTTGTGCTTCTAGATTGTATATTTATTTGACTTCATGGCATGAGAGCGAGAGTTAAATTTTTGTATATCAGTTATCATGTGCATTTACCTGGATTATGCACTACATACATGAGGTTGTGTTATGTAATTTATTTACTTAATGGCGTTGGATGATTTTTATTCCATGCTTACGAGATATTGAGTTGTTGATCATTTTTGTGAGATTAATTGGGTCACGATCCTTACATTCTAGGACTGTCTTTCTACATAAAATCATCATGTGGATAATTATAATATGTAATAAAACAACCCTGTGATACCATTTTCAATTTTGCCCCCAAATACTTCAAGGTGCATTCCTACTGTGGTTTGCCACAAAAAGTGATCAGACCCTCTTACCTAGCACCAATCTTTCCATAATATTTACTTGTTACTTAACAAAAAGAAACATACAGACAATATGAAAATGCTTTTTAACATTTTTAAAGATTTTGTTATAAAATTTATTTCCTTGTAGAGGCATGTATAATGCTATTTCTTGCACACACGTACACCAACAGATATGTAAATATTGAGCATCTAAGAGCCTTAAATTTAACAAAAAGAAACATACAGACAATATGAAAATGCTTTTAACATTTTAAAGATTTTGTTATGAAATTTATTTCCTTGTAGAGGTGTGTGTAATGCTATTTCTTGCACACACATACACTAACAGATATGTAAATAATGAGCATCTAAGAGCCTTACATTTGTTTACTCACTCTTCCACCTCCATCAAGAAAAAAAAATGATGTCCATGCTTAAATGCAAATGTATGCAAAGCTCTAGAGTTGAAATATGCAGGAAGCGGAGCATGTAATGATGAAACAAAACTTTACTCTGCCCAGCATCCCAGAAAGTAACACTATAATGATTACTGTATCCAATTAGAGTTAAAAAAGAGAAAAATGTCACCAAGATTGTTTAGATAAATTGGCTACTTATACCTCTTTCAGACACAGTATACAAAAGTCTAAGCAAGTATCAAAAACCATTCTCACTAAAATAAGGCATGGGAATTAAAAAAATTCAGACATAAATACTAAACTATATAATTTACACTTTCTGAGTATGATAATTGACTTTCAGCGAGAGAGAACCTGTTGTGATGAGGGTAGGGGTCCTCCTTCCACTGGGATCCCTAGAGATCGAAGCAATGATACCATATCTTTGCATGTAGAAGCCATTTCTTCAAGCCTTGACCTAACTTGATCACGCAACTGTTCTTTCTGATCCATTGTTTGCTCTTCCTGTAACAGATCATGTTTTAGGGCAGGGAGAGAGTGCTTGGACTAATAAAAGCCATAAATAAGCAGCTTCCACCATACAAATAGAATAAATTGCATAGATAGCAACTTGAGAAAAGATATTTGTAAAGAGCACAAGATAGCTTTTGCAGGTTTGTTTCAAATTAGTGGAAGAAAAAATTTAATCAATTACATCAATTCTACAATTTGTTACCTTCTTCTGAGTTATCCGAATTTCTTCAAGACGTCTCTTTTGTCTTCGTTCCATTTCTAAGATGCGTTCAGCTTCTGCCCTCTTCCTCCTACGTAACTGTTGTACTTCCTTTGCCT
>VDFB02332276.1:0-26693 GCA_007258455.2 Sequoia sempervirens
TAGGATTTCCAGTTGTTTAGAGGTTTTTGGCATTTTCGGAGGTTTGCATGTTGGAGTTTTGGAATTTGGTTTGCGGATTCTTTTTGGTTTTACAGAGAGCTTCACAGTGATATGACATGCAAATGCATTGGGCAACTTTTCTGAATTTACTATTTTTAGTAAGTTTTATTTCTGGCAGCGCTCGGGTTCGCAGCAGTTCAGTGTGCTCTTCTATCTCTGGCAAGGCAGTGAGTATATTTGGTTTTGGCTTTTGAGGTTCATTTTTGGAGAAATTTATTATTTTAAGTCATTAACATTTTAATTCCATATTGGCCCCCTTGGCCTAACGTTATGACTTTAAGTTGTTTTAAAATGTGGACTTGAGCGTGGACGCCTCATTAAGAGGTAATTTTAATATTTCTAAAGTTAATATTCTTCTCTTGGGATTTGGACGCCAAAATGAAGGACGGAAAAAGTGATTTAAAAATTAAAATATTTTCAAGATGATTGGGGCGTCCCTTTTGGAGGAAGTTGAAGAGTCACCTCAAACTCTATAAAAGCAGGTCTTTGCTCATTCATTCATCATCCATTGTCTAGAATATCGAATTGCTGCCAAAATGTTTTCAGGCTTATGGCTTCGAGGAATGCATACCTCCCAGCAAGGATTCAGTTTCGTGTTTGAAAGATAACACCTAGCTGGATATGAGACTACTTCTCATTCAGAGATAGCAGATTGAGCATCATTGTTGAAAATTTTGGTGATAATATCAATTTTATGTTTGCTGGTTTTTGTATGGCTGAAAGTGATTTTCATTCATAATTCATGGTATGAATTTTATATCATTTTGGGTGTTGGCTATAAGTGTTCCTATGCTCTAGGCACCCCGCCCCTTCTTGCAAATTTCCAGATTTTATTTTGAAGTATTTATTTTCCTAGAGAGGTCGCCCTTCTTCCTTGGGCCGTACATTCTCTCTAGCTTGGCATTGGGATTCATGCCCTTCATTTGGTGGCTGTTTTGCATTGTATATCTCTTGCTTGCTGGTCGCCTTGCCTTTAGGGAGTGTTGCTTCAGTTTTCGAGTGCATTGAAGGTGTTTTGTGGGAGAAATAAGCATTTTGGTGTTTGCATAGCTTGTTGGTCTGTACTTCAGTTTGCTGGTATTTCATATCAGACTTAGCTAATTCCATTTCATGCTATATTTCCATGTTGAATCTATTCACGTTTGTAATTGGAGATATTGTAGAAACATTGTATTGAAGTTGGAGCAGATTTCATTGATAAATATTTGAAAAGAAGTATATTGTAATTGCTAGTTTCAGTAGTACTAAATCAACCTCTTTACTTTCATCATATTTCATTTAGTTTTGTTACTCCAGCTGAATAAGTGGTTGAGTATTTTCAGTTTTGAATAATTCTAATAATTTCCCCCCACTGAATAAGTGGTAGTGCGGAATTCATGGTCGGCTCACCACCTACACTTTTATTTCTAGCATTGTAATTTCAGTTCAATTAATTGCTAATGATCCCCAGCACCATATGCTATCACCTCACCCACATTGGGATCTTGGTGAACATTCTTGGTGAGGGTTACTTTCAAGCTAATTATCTTTGGAGCTAATGCTAATCAATGGTGTTTGTGTTGGACTTGTTCTGAAAAAATTGGGAAAAAACTAAGGGGAATGTTTCACAAATCAAACGACAGTGGCCGTTGATCTAGCAAGCACGTGAAACGGAGGATAACCTGATGAACATCAAAGCAACTGCACCCCTACAGGCCAAGGGCGCCCAGCATTTTGGGCAGTCAAATGAGGTTTTTAGCAACTGTCTTCTCCAAGGCATCTTTTCAACATCTTTCCAACTTCAGATGATTCCAACTGCCAGTCCACAAGACCTGTCAATTGCTCATAAACAAAGATCAAGCATGAAATGTTGGAGGCAAAGGCAAATTGAAAGACACGAAGAATTGGCTAAGTACAAAGGAAAATGCACCCTTCTAGAAAAAGGGCCCAACTTTTTGGAGCATTAGATGCTGCTGTAAGACTTCGTGACTCCCAAGAAGACCTCTTCAGAGTTGATCAGTCTTCGCAATGAAACCGTCAGTAGATACATCGAAGCAGTCAAACTCCCAACAACAATGGTCAAACTGGAGCGCTTCATCAAAGGTTACAAAGTGTAAAGTGTGTCTCAAAAGCACAAAGGCACCCCAGCAAGCTAGGGGTGCCCAAGAATTTGAACCTCCTAAATCAACTTTCAGGACTTGCAATGCCAGTCATCCTTTCTAGAATTGAACTGGTTATCCATTCAATATCTCAGCATGTTATCAAAGCACGGAAGGTCAGTTATCATGGAATCTAGCAGTGCTCGTTCCACGGATAACCCCCCTACGAAACTTGTTTGTTTCCTAGGTTCATGAAGTTCAAGAGTGCAAAACGAGGTGATTTTCAATCCACCTCGAAGTGCGTTCCAAAGCCTGAAACAGTCAGTTTGAGCATCCCCCTACGTTCACCTCGCGAAGACCTTCGAAACGAGTACCTTCGCGAGCTCTCACTGTTGATACTAAGTAAAATTATAAAAAGTGCAATTGTTGTCAAAAATAGCGCTCTAGCCTTTTTTGAAAATTTGACTAAGTATCAAAAGTGCAAGGGCGCTAAAAATCAGCACCCCTACACTTAAGTGAATGTGTTTTGGTGCAAAGGCATTGAGTTTTAGTGCCCTTGCACTTTTCTTCCAGACTTAGCCATTTTTTGAGCTGGGCGTTGATTTTTAGCACCTTTGCACTCTTTCCAGACTTAGTCATTTTTTGAGTTGGGCGTTGATTTTTAGCACCTTTGCACTTTTTCCAGACTTAGTCATTTTTTGAGTTGGGCGCTAATTTCTAGCAACTTTGCACCTTTTCCAGACTTAGTCATTTTTTGAGCTGGGCACTGATTTTTAGCACCTTTGCACTTTTTCCAGACTTAGCCAATTTTTGACTAAGGCATTTTTTCAGTGCTTTGCACTTTTTCCAGTTTTGTGCCACTTTTTATGCCTTGATTAGTTGCACGACTTTTGTTCATTTATGACACTCCCAAATCACTTTTTAAGTGATTTTAATTGACTTTTAGTTCATTCCTCCACTTCATTTCGCCATGTTGAAGAGGTTTCATCGTTTTACAAAGAGGCATACAAGTTTCATGGCATTGAAGAAACTCGTTCTCCCACTCAAGTTTTTCACTAACTCCTACACTGGAGTGATCTTCTCAAATGTCAAAGCGCTTAATCTCCTCGCCATTGCACTTACCACATGAGATCTTCAAGAGACTAAGTGTAAGGGCGCTAAAAATCAGCACCCTGACACCTTTTTGCAAACTTTCACACTAAGTGCAAGCGCGCTGATTTTCAGTGCCCTTACACCTAAAGTCATCTCCCCAAGTGCAAGGGCGCTGATTTTCAGTGCCCTTACACCTAAAGTCATCTCCCCAAGTGCAAGGGCACTGATTTTCACCTTATAATTTCTAAAGTCATCGAGAGATGCTTCGCCATTCCACCTTGTGCGAACAACTTGAGATGAACCCCTTATAATTTTTTCAATTTTTTTATCAACAATATCACCCGTCAACATTAGCAAAACCAAAACCAGCACTGAAATGTAACCCTACACCAAGAATGTACACCAAGATCCCAATGACGGGCGAGGTGTGAACATATGGCGCCGAGGATCATTAGCTTCTATACTGAAAAGCTGGAAATACAAATTATGCAACTCGACCACTTATTCAGCAAGAGTAGATTGATGGCTCAGCCAATCAGCATGATGAAGAATGCAAGTACATGAAAATTAAACACGATGAGCCCTGTCTCTTCCACCAAACGGTGGGAATGAAAGAGCTTATGCAGACAAGTAAATAAGGCAGAGAGGCCAGCCCTCTTCCACTAATAGTGGGAATACAATAGAAATTGCAAAAATGTAAAGAAGTTGATCAACTGATTCAGCGTTACAATATGAAATATAATTTGCAAGAGCCAAGTGTTATTGTTGTCCAAGTAGCTGCAAATGATGTTATATGTTCTCCAAACTTCACAAGACTCACAACTATGAAAAACACACCCAAAACCCAACTTCTAACAATCTGATATATATAAAACCAGCAAGCACAAAACACAGACCAGCAACTAGAAACCACACCAAAATGCTCCTAACTCACTCAATACTCCCCCAAATAAAATGAAATAAGAAGTAATAGACTCTAAGAGTGATGATGACCAAGTCAAAACCAAGAAACTGCTGCAAACACCTCACAATGACTTGGCACAAATCCCAAGGCTCCTACAAGCATGGTACAGCCTGGTAAGAGGGCGACCTTCAATAGAAAAATCCACACTTGATATTAAAATCTGAAAACCAGCAAAGATGGATGCCTAGGCCATAGAAAAAAAGGAGTCACTACCCATAACCAACAAAAAATCACTCTTAGACTTATGAATGAAAATCACTTTCAGCTCCACAAAAACCAGCAACCTGTAAACTGACAATAACATCAAAAGACATCAGAAAACTTCAAACAACTTCATTACAATGAGCTCCATCTGTTCTTCAGTGTAAAGAACGGCCTTCTCACTTAGCTAGTTGCTATCTTTCAAGCAAGAAACTAAGAATAAGCTAGAAGGTATGCATTCCTCGAAGCTATTCAATCACTATTTCGGCAGCACTTCGTTATAATTTCTTCATGGTTGCCAAGAATGAAGCCAGCACTCCTATTTATAAGCTTTTCTCTCCAAATTCAAATTCAATCTCCCTCCAAGATGGACACCTAACTCAAATTCACATTCACTTCACAATATTATGTAATTTGCATTTCATTTCTCATCTCTCCAAATCGTCCACCTCAAGGAAGCAATACACTTTATCAAAAATATCAATAAAGTATAATGTGGTGTCCAAAATAATAATAAAGTGAAATACTTTATGAAATTAACTTATTTCTCCCTAAGGCATCCACCATGCCTTAATAATATTTCCCTTTATAAAAATATTTTACCTCATCAAAGGAAGCGCCCATCTCAAGCTCTGACTTGCCAAAAATAGCTCAGAAGTGTTGAAGACCAAAACTGCTCAAACTGACTTGCCTAAAATAGCCTCAGAACTGGCTTGTTAAAAATAGCACAGCTAAAAATAGTGTCCAAATGCATTTTAACCATATTTTGAGCAGCCATCGCAACTTACTAAAAATAGTAAGTCCGGAAAAGTCCTCAAATTCAATTGCATGTCACACCATCACAAAGCTCTCTGAAAACCTAGAAGGAAAACTACAAACTCCAACATGCAAGCCTCCAAAACTGCCAAAACATCCTCCTAGAAAATAGGAAACCCTAATTCCTATTTCCAACTAGCCTACGGGCCTCCAGGATAGGCTAACGGCCAACTGCACTGATCACTGTTGAGAAGGGGACATTACACAACTTGGTCATATCAATGAAGGAATGTGAAAGTGCATTCAACGCATCAAAGGACAACTGTCTAAAAAGAATGGCAAAAAGGTGGCTTAAAGAGAAAAGAAACAACTTGCCCAAGAACGTGGGACGTGGAGAATTCAAGGACGAGTACGCGATCATGATCACACTACTCAACCATGTCACCAGTCAAGTAAAGGAAAACAAGTTCCAGCCATGATATATTACATCATAGCTCAACTTGTCAACAACAATGAACACTATGGCTGGCCTGCCATGATCAGCGACATTCTCCACAACCAGATGACCGATTTCTTCAAGGCCCACGAATTCCACATGTGTTCGTACCTTGTGTATCTGATAGCCTTTCAAGGCCAATTTAGAGGGTTGAACACTGTAGGAACAATGGGTGTGCAGAAGGTTCAATATTTCTTGCAGCTTGAATTCACACAATTAGAATGACACTTCAAGCGAGTGAATGACCAGTTCCTGATGCACACAATAAGGGACCTTGATCACGAGTCACATGTATGCATCTCACCAGTAGCCAAATTGGCTATGGCAGATTGGGCAGATTGGTTCATCCAGTTCCCCATTTTACCTACATTCGCGTATATGGATACTCAGGTCATCGAACCATGTTACCCCGTTATCCATCAGATAAGGTGGTATTCATGGAATTTCTACGGTAGTTGCACAAAGTCCATATCTTTCTGCGTAGCAAATGCAAGACAGCTGCCAACTTTCCTTTTCAGATGGGTATCTAAAGGTGCAAATCAGCAACGGACGCCAAGCCTATGAGTAATGAGATGACGAGACTTAATCTTAAGTTTCTCATCAAAAGACGCTCATACGATTCTTGGGGTCACTATTCAGCACACCTTAGCCATCATTCTTCACACAAACCTTCCATGGAGGATTACTTGTGTAGCTATGAAGACGAGTTCGAAGTGCGAAGGCGCAACTATGGCAGGTTCACACTTCCACAAATCGTTGAGTTCTTGTCAGAGGATGTGGAAGGATTATCTGATGATCATGGGGACGTCATACTTCCCACATTTTTCAGAGACCAAATCAACTCACAGCCACTTTGGTCTGTAGATTGGTACACCAAGGAAAGCATATCCATTGAAGAAAGAACAAGCAGAGTTGTGAGAAACAGCCAGCTTTTCTTAGACAGCAAGAGAACGCAGAAGGTAGTTATTCCAAACACAGATCCGCCACCGGTTACTACTACACTACCTTCCACTTCAAAGTGGAAACCCAGACAGAAAACAAGGAGTAACCCTCCTGAAGGAAGCAGAATGTCGAGACATACAAAGGGAAAGAAGCAAGTTGCTGATTTAAATCGGCAAGAGCAACATGTGGAGATAGCCACAGATACAGCTGAGATAGTGCTAGAAATGCAAGCAGAGCCTCCCATTCCATCACCACCGCAACAATCTCCAATTCGTATCGACTTGGAGCCATATTCGCCACCACAAGACATCGCAACACAATCTCATTCGTCAGGAGTTCATGGGACTAGTACCAATCCTTCTAGCGAGGTTAGTCGAGACTCGTCTTGGCTTGAGAATCTCCTAGGTAGGAAGAGGAGAAAGTCGTCCTACCAATTGGACTTTGATCATGTCTACCAAGACACGTCAGAGAAGAAGCTCAAAAAGCAAGTTCATGTGGAAAAGAAATCCGACAACGAGATTGTCATTGAGACCGCCGCACCACCTGAGGATAAAAATACAGATGAAGTAGAGGTTGACGACTTCACTTTGGTGAAAGTCAACCTTGGTAAGAGCACATGCAAGGTTGAGGTGGATCTCTTTGAGGTTGCATCAGTGAGCATAAAGAAAAGAGTGGTGAAGGATGGTGAAGACAAAGCAGCCCTCAAGGCTGAAAACCAACAGCTTCGCCAATACATCTCCAACCTTCTTCACGGCACCTCAAACGTCACCGCCTTGCTTCTGCAAATGTTGGAGCTACCCGCAGCACAAAATCAGCTAAGTCAGCTTATTCTATATGGGAAGCACTTGAGAGATCAAGTCTTTCTTTGGGAAGATTAATTTTGTGAGGAAGTTCATAATAGGGTTTTGCTGAAATAGTCAGACCTCTGAGTGAAATGCTAAAGAAAGATGCAAAGATAGAATGGACAGAGCCAGCGAAGAAGGCATTCGAGGAGATCAAACAAGCCATAATTGATGCTCCCATCTTGGTCAGCCCTGACTACACAAAGTCCTTCTACCTATATTCTTTCGCGTCAGAGCATACATGTGCTGCAATGGTAACCCAAAAGACAGACGAAAAGGATGAACATCCTATTGCCTTCATGAGTGCACCGTTCAAAGATGCGGAATTGAGATACCCGAATGTAGAGAAACAAGCATATGCCTTAGTCAAGGCAATTAAGAAGTTCCGACATTATATTCTGAGAAGCAAGATCTTTGCTATAGTCCCGGACGTGGCGATTAACTATCCCAGATTTTTCCCATATAATGTTTCTCCAAATCATTCCTCTCTCACTGCAAAGTATTCCTTTATTATCTTTTAAAACATTTATGAAACCATTATCTCTACTTCTAGTGTGGATCTGCCTGCAATATGCTGAGATGATGAAGGTAAGATGTAGGATCACAACTTTCATTTCCAAACTTCATGTACTTATCAAACCTCGAGTGAGTGAGCATACAAAATGCAGAGAAGGATTCAAACAAAAAACTCCAATATCATTAGGTCATGAAAAAAGAAAAAAGGCTCTGATACCACTGATTAAGGGCCCAAGGGTGTCTAGGAGTCAACCAACTCAAAAGGATTCAAATGATAGAGTGAAAATACCAAAAAAGATTTTGTTCAACAAGAGAGAGAGTTCAAGGTCAAGACACCGAACCAGAACTATAAATTGCATGATTCTATTATACAAAATCTGAGTGATCACAAATAGGTACAAGATGTCTATTTTTTTGGACTATTTTCTCACTATCAAATAATAGTCAAACTACATTGATATAAAAGTATGGAAGACGTGGGAAGGACATGATAATTAAGAGATGTGCAAGAATGGCCTTATGACAATCCATATCCTCTGTTTTGTTGTTTTCTAGAAACATTGTAGAGAAACTGCACAAAAGAGAGCTGACACTATAGAAGTAGGTGACATAAACGATGAATTAGGGCTTCACCACATAATGACAACTTATAGGAAAGATCCCAAAGCTTATGGTGAAGGCAGGATATAGTTCAAAATGCCATCATTGAACTGCAAATCAATCAATGTCCCAAATACGCTTGGGTCAAACAACCCAATCAGAGTAGTTCATAGATAGAATTAAATCAAATTCTAAATTAATTTTATCATGTAAAGTTTAAAGTTTGAGGTCCAAGTAATGACAGCATCTGATTCAATAGTTTTCTAAAGAATGGAACTGGCATATATTAACATAGAAAGTAGTGTCATGTGGATTATTAGTACTATTCCAACAAGTAGGGGTCA
Organism: Sequoia sempervirens; assembly: GCA_007258455.2. NCBI lineage: Eukaryota > Viridiplantae > Streptophyta > Pinopsida > Cupressales > Cupressaceae > Sequoia > Sequoia sempervirens. The sequence continues at coordinate 8,892 of VDFB02332276.1, forward strand.
TAAGCACATTGAAGTAATGCCCATCAATGAAAATAAAATTAAAATAGAAAGCATTTTCAAATATGTTAATTTATAAAATTTCATTTTCGGAACAAACATGTTTCTATACAACTTTTAAATTTGGTTTTGATAACAATAGCACAAGAAAGAGTGACCGATTTTCAAAAATTATACGCAAGCACTATACTACATTATATAGAGCTTTGACAAGCATCCTCTAGGCTGTCTCTAAACAACTCTACTTTGAACCAACATTTGTGATCACTTAGAGAACTAGGCAATATATTCCATGAAGAAAACATCTTCTCAAGATGTAAAGCAAATGTCATACTTGGGATCATTTTTGTAACATTCAGCATACTTATCTTCTTGGTTGTACATATTTGAAATTTTATCATAATAAGTATATAAAAGCATCAAGAAATAAAATTTTACTTGCATTCTCCATAATGCTCCATGTTGTGAATCGTCAAAACAATCCTTGGCTTCTGCAAGATCAGAATACCTATTATTAGTATGTGTGTGCATGGCTATCCCTTTTCAAGCAACGAATTGGCAATTGTTGACACTCTTTTGCAATATTGAAGGTTCAATGTCTAAAATGCAACGGCTAATCTAATATTTGTGTAAGAATAAAATATTTAAGAATGTTAACCTTCACAGAAAGGTTGTGGTACATATCCCAGTAAAGCAGAGATAATCCGCTAGTCTGCCATTCATGAATATGGATGATGTCCGGCTGAGTGCTAGTCACCTGTTCCATTAGCAAAATTTCACTGAAATTCAGGATATCACAAATATAAAAACAAGTTTCTGGCATAACCATCATATGCTTGGAATGCTGACATATGCTGATTAAGCATAGAATAAAAAGAGTCAAGACAATCAGAATGACCTGCATCAATTCCAGGCATGCTCGACTGAAAAACAAATAAGCCTCTAGCTCATCATATGAACCCCCATAGACACATTGCCCTTTGAAAAAGTGGTTGGCCGGTTCAATAAGTATCAGTGGTATTCCAGAAACTAGACCACGGTATGCACGAGTAGGTACCCAATCTCCATTATGATATGATGAGTATGTATCAGAAAGAGTCAAATCATTTATCTGTTCCTTCTTAATGCATTCATAGAAAGGAAGCATTACCTCCACTTTGTGTCCTCTGTGTAGACAAGCTCTTGCAAGACCAGTAACAACATCACCTAACCCACCAACCTTTGCTATGGGAGCAATTTCAGCTGTAACGTGTACAATGTGCATAAGATCAGAATCATGTTTAACATTGATTCTGGGATTTGAAACTGATTGGCACAAAGGAAATTCTTTCTTCCAAAATGGAATTTCATCATCTGCAGATGGCCAACTAACGTCTTCATATTTGGGATGAACAACTGATTCACCAAGACTCGGAGAAGTTGCCTGTGAATAAAAACAAAAAAAAAATCATTGGATTTGCAACCTCAAAAGATACATATCATTATTTAGGATGCTGTTAAATATTTGCAATATAATTATTATATATTCTTTAAATTGGATATAATATTTTCTCACTAAAAGCTTATAAATATAATAAATACATTTGATATGTCATTTGTTTAAAATCCATCTAAAAATTGCTCTATAAAGAAGACATAGGTGTCCAGAATAGATGCCAAAGCTAGCAAAAGTTTAAATGTCTAATTAAGTACTGATTGTTAAATTTTTGGTCATTCCCAGGCTAGAGATTTTGTATGCGTCCAAGATAATGTTGTTATATTCAATTTTGACTTATAAAGACAATAGCTACTCTTATTTACATGTGCCAAGAAGGCCACTTGCAAACCTTGGTTCTGCCCACTTGCTTGGACTTGTAGTACTAAACAGGAGGTAATCTCATATATACCACACATAATGCATGGTCATGTTCAAGGCATATTAGTGCCGAGCATGGGGAGATTAAGACCAGGAAATGCCTATGATTTAATTTTTATTTTTGAAAAGCATGTAGAAAATCACTGGTTAAATGTCAGGAATCCTATGTTACCAGAAACAAGAAACAAAAACTGTACAGGAGTAAGGATGGCAGACCAGGAAAGGGCCAAATTCTTGGAATTTATACAAAACATGAAATGAGAAACAGGAAGCATAAAATCTATGATACACATTAGGTAGTTAGGTTTATGGTAGCATAGATTGGAAGGGTTTTGTTTGGCTTGTTTAGGGACTCTCCATTACATTCATGCATTTATGCCTTTGGCAGCTTCTTAGTTACAGTTTTGAGTCTTCTGGGAAAAGCAAATCATGATAAGCATGCAAGGAAAATCTTCTCAGAATTACTAACAAATAGCTTTTTGAATTGCCTGCTCCAATTCTATAATTGTTTTCCTATGGTTATAGGTTTTATCTCAAGGGAATTGTAACACAGCAGATACAAAAGACATTTTACCAGAAGCAGCAGATTCTACAGTTTATAAATAGTGCACTTGCATTTAAGTCATCAGTAAATAGTCCTCTTATAGCCATTGTTTGTAAATAGAATATTTTGGTTTTTGATGCATAGGTTAAATACATATGTTCCCTAAAATCACCTTCATCACAGGAAGTTTTCCCAAAGTAGTATCTGCATCCTTTTCAACTTGTTTTGATGCAGCTTTACAATTAATTTCTTCTCCAAGTAATGATTCAATCTCTGCCAACCTCAAGAGAAGCTTTCTCTTCTGACCTTCCAGTTCTGCAATCTGCATGAATATGATCTCAACATATTGGAAAAATAAACACACCTAAATTAAAGTCTTAACAAAAACTTCACAATTATCACTCCACACACTTTAAACATGAATTAGGTTAATGCTTTAATGAAATTTAGAACAAGATAAAGATAGACAATAGAAAGAAAAGCACATAACACAGCATATACATGGGAAACCCTTTCAAGTAAAACACCCACCACCAAAATGCAGATCTAATAGCATGCAGATTGCTAACCCAACACTAGATCCTGCAATGCCTACAATACCATCCAAAACGAATGCTTAAGGCCTCAATATAAAGGCAGAGGAGACCCAAAAATGTAATGTGCCCATTTTTGTGAGCATCGGAATTCGAAGGATTAGCCTCTCATTTGACACTCGTAGGCTAGTATGGTGGTTTAGAGGGTCCGGTTTGGACGTTATGGAGCTCTTTAGGTGGCAGATGGCAGTGTTTACCTCTCCAAATTGTTGGTATATTCTGAGGCTAGGCTATCCAGAAGTTTTTGGTTCCGTTTTGAGAGACTTACTATTTATAGTAAGTCAATGGTTGATTGGGAGGGACCCTTACTATTTTTAGTAAGGCAATTGGATGTAGTGGTTGACTCCTTGGTTCAAACGGAATTAGGAAATAATGAGTATTTATGGAGTTATGTTATTTTAATTATTAATAAAGTAATACTTTATTAATAATTAATTATAAAGTGCATATTATAATATTATATTTTTACTTTATGCGAATGGGGCCACTTAATGACTTAAAAAGTCATTTAATAAAGTGCATCATAATGATATAATATAACTTTATGATTAAAGTGGTCATTTAAATGACTTAAGTGAAATTATAAAAAGGTACTTTGGGTGCCCACTCCAAGGATATAATATTAAAAGCATTTAGTGAAGTTTTTGAAGTTTTTAAAGTTTTAAAAGAGCCTCCTGAGGAAATCGACCTATGTTGGAGAGAGTATAAAAGGCACCAAAGCAAATGAAAAAATCATCATTTGATCATTCAACAATTTGGCTTTGTTCGTTTGGAGTGCTTTTCTCTTGAAGAAGAAGAAGAAACCAGGGTTTGCTGGTATAAGCTTTGGAGAACATAGTCTCTTCATAGTTTTGCTACCTGAGGGTGTGAGACATCACTTGAAGGCTGCATTGTTTGGTAGCTTCACATCAAGAGCTGCATTTGAGCTTATTTGGAGAACAAATACAAAAGATTATGAGGGTTTAATGTGCTGCTACAGTACCCGCGCTACAGTACACGTGAATAGTGTTTGCTACAGTATTGTGCATCATTGGTGGAGATTACATCAAACTATTCAAGGGATTCAATAAAAAGGGTTTGTAGAATAAATACCAAATTATTCCATGCTATCCTATGCTGAGATTTCAATTGGTGTATATTCATCTTCTCACAGCCACGTGAGTTATAGAAGAGCAGATTATAATTTGTAGCAGTCTGTACAAAGCTTCAGGCAGGGACGTGTTGCTCTAGGCTCCAAACACCTAGCCTATTCAATGTCTATCATCCTTATAGGGGGCGTCTTGCTCTACTAAGGCATTTGGTATCAGTTTGGAGGTGGGAAAATTCATCTACAGCAACCATTCAATTTGTTAACCAGTCATCATCTTGCTGCAATCATTTCCAGGTTTTTATATATATTTGATATCTCAATATTCGGGTATGGAATTAATGTTTTGCAAGCAATGTAAGTAGCTTTGTATTGAAAGTTTGTAATCTGATTAGTAATGAATATTTAAAGGCTTGCTTCAGCAGCTATCATACAATGAGAATTATATAATCAGATTTATGATAGGAGTTTAATTGTTGAGCATATTTACTTTGCATTTGGTATATGTGTATACACTTCATTCTTACAATACTTGGCAAAGTATTCAAACATCTATCAAACAAACATTGATTTGTAAACCCAAGTTATTAAACAAGGGCGGAAAATTTGTATTCTCAAGAATCCGCCTGGAGAGGGTCATTATAGTGGTATCAAAGTGGTCTCCTGCCATCCTATTGGGGTTTTTATTAAATAATTATTGAGTTCACATTGTTAACACTTGAGTGATCAGCACTCTTTCATTTTCAGTTCTTAGTTTCGATCCATTTAAAACATGGGTTTAAGTAGTGACAATGGTATTGAGTTTGTGCCTGATGATAAGTGGTTAGCAAGAACGATATATGAAGGTAAAAAACTTGGTAAATCATCACAATCCATATTGATACATTATTGTATTTTGAGTAGGCTGGAAGAGAATTTTAAGTTTAGTAGAATAGTCACCTTCAGCATTACTTCCGGTGCTATGGCTCTGCAGTGAAAGCATTGAATGAGCATAGGTACTTGAGACACAGTGACAATGAGATTAGGCTCACTGTTGCCCTATGCATTAGTTAGTTCATGAGGATCACAGCTCCTCGGGTGCCTTATGATGCGATCATCATGGGTGAGGTTTTTCAGCTGATTATTGACAGTTTGGTTGGGATTGATGACATTAGTAGTCCTTCATTTGGAAGAAAGGTCAAGGCCTTAGAACTTATCACACGGGTAAGATCATGCATTGCCATGATTGATTTTGATCAACATGATCTGGTATTGCAGTTGTTCCAACTCTTCTTGGAGTCCATCAGTTTGGACATGATCGATCTACCCAGGACTACATGGGAGTTATTATGACTTCCATCATGTTGTACCCAAAATCAATTTTTGGCATTACGTATAAATTGAGCTAAATCTTGTTAAATGTCGTCAAAGTCTATTTTAGGTCAAACCAAACATAGGGGTCTTTGTGGGTTTTACGTCAACAAGTGCAAAATTCGAAAATTTGAAAATTAGGGTTTTATGCTAACCCCCGAAAATAGGACCTTCCTAGAAATGATTGAAAATGATTTTGATAGGATTAAATGACTTCACGATCACACTGGTCAAGTCAAATCATCAAAAGACACGTTTTACTCTGGTGGGTCTATTTCTATTTTTCAGGAACAAAGTTAGGAGCTCCGCAGCCATTAATGGCAGATTGGCCAGTACCAGGTGCTGAAAGCTAAGCTTCAAAAGCTTACGATGCAACCATGGCGAAAAAGATCTAAAAAGATGATGTTTGATGGAGAAAATTCAAAACCCAAAAGGTCAAAATTTGACTAACTCTGGAAACGTTACGAAGGAGAGATCAATTCATGATGCTGAAAAGAGCCTTTTTCAAGCAGGGGCGCCCATGATCTTTAAAGGTCAAATGCAGCCTGTTGAATCATCCAAGGCAGAAATCCTCGGCGTTTGCTTGTTGGCTCGACAATGAAACAAACAGCTAGATCATCTGATGAGTTGATCATAAGCAGTTGCCGACGAAGCGAAAAGAGGCAGTTGACGAAGTATCAAGAAACGGTTGTCGAAAGTGAAGATCAAAGCGAAAAAAGAGCCTTTTCCAAGGAAAGGCGCCCTACTTTCTGGACCTCTAGATGTTGTCAAATGACTAAAGGCCTCCCAAGACAATCTTCTTAGTCTAGGTAGATCTCGACAACGCAACTACGAGCACAGGCATCTGAGGAAGCAATCAACGGATAATCAGGATCAAACCAGGGCACATTTCAGATAAAGATAACTAAGCAGAAGAGCAAAAGTGCCCTTCTCAATGAAGGGCGCCCTTGAATAAAGGGACCCTAAACTAACTTATGAGTTTTCCAACTCCAGTCATCTTTGGCAAAAAGGAGCTGGCTACTTGATGAGATATCAAACGAGATCATCTAATTCTCCAATCAACGAGAAATCCAGATCAAAGCACGAGAGGTCAATTCAAAAGGCTGAAGAACGAAGATTGAAAATTCACCAAGGCAAAAGCAAAAGCGCCCTTTCTTGGAAAAGGCACCCTTTCTTTTGAGGCCCTGAACTCATTTTTTTGTCATCATGTCTCCCAAGCACTTCTCTTCAGGTTGGATCCAGCTCAAAATGAATGTACCAGCAACAGATCAAGCTAGATTCAGGATCAAACTAGGGTCATTCAACAGAAAAAATATTTAAAGACTTGCAAAACTCAAAAGGGACGCCTAGAAAAAGTCAAAGGCCAAGTTGTTGACTAAAGTCAAGATATTTTGAGATAATCTTGGCCAACTCACTCCACGATCAGTGGAAATCACCTTTTTGAACTTCAGATCAAGCCAAAACAACTTTTGATCATGAGTTAAGTCCCCAAACTTGTGGATCTAAGGCTTGAGTCTATATAATCAAGGTATAGGCGTCCTACTTCATTATTTCATTGCAGGTTAATGATCAAGAACAGCCATAAGCTCTCAAGGACGCCATTTACAGATCTGGACAAGTTTTTCATCCGTTCTTAAATATTTCTTGCAGATCTGAAGCAGAAGAAGATTGCTAATCTGAGGTTGGATACAGAGACAGATTTTCTCGAGGAGTCAGATAAAAAACTTCCAATCCATCTTTTGTCTACTTCCTCTCTTCTTGTCTTAGGTTTTCTTGCATATTACAAAAAAATCAATAGGCTACATCAGATCTGATCAACTGGGTAGATTCAGCATAATTTTCCAGTGAAACCCATCTCGTCAGATTTTCTAGAATCAGCAAACTTGCTGCCCCTATTTTTGGGGGTTTTTCCCAAAAAGTTTCAGAATCAAAATTTTGAGGAACTGGGCTTGTTCAGCATTGAAGCACGAACAAAACCCATGTGCTAGAATTTTTCGGGAAAAATACTTCTCGGCAAGGCACTATTTTCAAGGGTTTCTGAAAATTATCAGAACAAGGTCAAGTTTACAGTCAATCTTTAAGTTTTTCAAGATGCAGTACTCTCAGGTACAATACAGGACCAAGACGGCCCTATTTCATGATTACTTGAAAACAATTGACACAAACTTACATCAGGTAAACCCAGTGGTTGATTTCGAGTAGCTGGAGGGCATAAATCAGATCACATTGAAGAATCTGAGTTGCTACAGGCTGCGTCCATCCCCATCACATTACAGAGCGTGGAGCTTGTAATCGCTTGTGTTAAGCATTATAATCCTACCACTAGAGAAATCAGAGCAATGGATGGGAGAATTGTTTGCAGTCTAAAGCCTCAGGATATTGAAAAGTGCTTTGATATTCCATCATGTCCTAACAGCAAAGTCATATCAGTGACGGAATGCGAGAAGGCATTCGAGACGGCCAAAGACAAATGTCAAAGGATAATAGCTGAAAAATGGCTAAAAGTGACAAAGGCTAGCTTGCCTAAGTTGGTGGGACGAGGAGAATGTAAAGATGAGTACGCAGTGTTAATCACTCTACTCAATAGAATCACTGGAGAAGAGGATGGCAATCAATTCCAGTCATGGATGTATTATGTCATTGCGAAAATCATTGGCAAAAGGAAACATTATGACTGGGCCACTCTGATTAGTGACATGCTCCACCAACAAATTATTGGGTATCTGGAAGCTCATAGGTTCCACATGTGCTCTTACCTGGTATACCTGATTGCCTTCCAAGGTGATTTTAGGATATTGAACAATGTGGGAACCTTAGGTGTGCAGAAGGTTCATGAGCATTTTACACGTCTTGAGTTTACTCAAGCGGAGCAACACTTCAAAAGAACGAGTGATCACTTCATTATGCACACCGTACGTGAGCTAGACCATGAGATGCACATGCGTATTTCACAGACAGCCAGAGAGGCAATGGCGGATTGGGCGGATTGGTTCATCCAATTCCCTACGTTCTCCTACATACACATGTATGGCTACATTGGACACCCCGCCATGCTACCAAGATACCCTTCAGATAGGGTAGTCTTCATGGAATTCCTGAGATAGTTGTCTGAAGTCCACATCTACTTGCGCTTGAAGAAGAAGACAGCTGTAAACTTTCCCGTTGGAATGGGACTCTATAGATGCAGATTCGCGGCAAATGCTAAGATGATGAGTCAGGAAACGGTGAGGCTTAATCTCAAGTACCTCATTGAGAGAAGGTCCTATGATCCCAGAGGGCTCTATGCAGCACATCTCGAGCAACACTCGTCACATAAGTCTTCTATGGAAGATTATTGGGTAAATTGTCAAGACGAGTATGAAGTGCGAAGAAGAACTATAGCAGGTTCAGGCTCCGCAAATTGCTGATTTTATGTCAGCAGACATCGAGGGCTTATCCGACGATGAAGGGGAAGTCATTCTCCCCTCATTCTTCGCAGATTCAGTTTACTCCCAACCGCTCCCAAGAGTGGATTGGTATGCCAAGGAAAACACGTCTATAGAGGAAAGAACGAGTAGAGTGGTTAGAAATAGCCAACTCTATCTCGACAGCAAGAAATCAAGGAAGGTGATACCTCACAGAACAAAGCTGCCATAGGTTTAGTCTACACCACCTTCCACTTCAAGAAAGAAGCCTAGGCAGAAGCAGTGGTGCAATCCTCCCCAAGGGATGAGGATGTTGAAGCCTACAAAGCCCAAAACACAAAGGACACCTGTGGAGAAAGCCACACACAGCCCTGAAATAGTCATGGGTATTGCTGCCCCAAAGCAAGGAATAGAGACTGCTACCCCAGAACCAACAGAAGTTGTTGTTGAGGAGCCAGTAGCAATAGTTGTTGAAGAGCCAGTACCAGAACCAGCAACAGAAACGGTGCCTGTTATGGAATCAGAGCCGCCAATATCACCACCATCACAGCAGTCGCAAGTCCTCATTGACTTGGATTCGCCACCGAGAGACATTGCTCCAGCACAGTCTCACACATCGGGCATTCAAGGGCCCCATATTCCTCCTCCTAGTGAAGTTAGTCGAGATTCCATTTGGCTTGAAGGCTTCCTAGGAAGAAAGAGGGAAAAACTCTCCTATGAACTTGACTTCACTGAGTTCAACCACGTCCCACAAGACATGCCGGCGAGGAAGTTGAAGAAGCAAGTTCACATAGAAAGGAATGCAGAGTGTGAAATTATCATAGAGACTGCTGCCCCACCAGTAGAGAAAAGCATACACGAGGTACAAGTAGAAGACTATACATTGTCTAAACTTAACCTCGGGAAGACTACACGACAAGTGGAGGTAGATCTTCTCAGAATAGCTTCGGTGAGCGCACAAGAAAGAATGGCCAAGGATGGAAAAGAAAAAGCAGCCTTAAAGGCTGAAAATCAGCAACTGAGGTCATACATTTCCAGCTTGATGCATGGCACCTCGAACGTCTCAGCCTTACTAGCAGGATTGCTAGATCTCCCCGCAGAACAAAATCATCAACAATTGATAACATACGGCAAACACTTGAGAGATCAAGTGGAAGAGTTTGTTCTCAAGGGTAGATGTATACTGGCAAAATCTATACCAGTTACGGGATAGAGCACATGGACTTCGTGTAGAGATCCAACAATCAGAACAAAGAATTGCAGAGAAGAGGCTAGAAGACGAGAGCACAATTGCAGACTTGCAATTGGCATATCAATCAGTCTACTCCGAGGAAAACAAGCAACATCTCTTTGCTTGGAAAGAACAGTTGGCGTACAAGGTGAAAGCCTATGACGCCCATTCAGTAGAGTTGATTGACTACAGACGGGTGGTCTCCACTATTATCAACTTCGCAAGAATGTTGGTAATATCATTCCCTTGCATGGAATATCAGCATGAGGGAGGAGAATACATCGAGATGGTCACTGTACAGAATCAGTTCAGAGATGTCATCCGCAGTACCTTTCTTGATAATCCAGATGGTTGCAAGCTGGCTAAGGTGGCAGCTTTATCAACCAAGTTCGAAGAGGCAGCATCTCAGTGTATAGACTTCGGAAATCAACTCACAACAGGTGAGGTAATGCTCAGACGCCACGTCATCATTCTACAGAGCATTAACTCCCTAGAGGCTGATGAAGTCAACGAATGGATAGAGACACTGCTGATTAATGGTGAGCTGTAAAGGCACCAAAGAAGGACGTCCTACACCCTCCAAGTGGCATTTATGATACTTGAGTTTGACTTGATGCTTCTTTCCAAGTCAACTCAAGATGACATTAAATGTAATTGGAGTTAACTTAATGCCCCTTTCCAAGTTAACTCCATATCCCTTAAATCATGCATTGTCAGATCCCACTGATTAAGGATGTCTAATCGGCTTCCATAATTTGTGGATCTTAGATCTCCACTAAATGTGGATGTCTATTTTGGAGGGATACTTACATTAAAGTTCACCTTTAGTTTACTTTCAGTCAACTGAAGTAGTTTCCAGTTGACTCTTTGTTTACTTTCAGTTAACTGAAGTAGTCTTCCAGTTAACTGCTTGTTCCCCCTTTTTAGGAATAAATCTTGCTAATTGATTGGCAAGAACTCATTGTTAACTCAAGGAGATTTTGGGGTTGCCCACTCCTTTGAGTTCTATAAATAAGAGCCTTGGGCTCATTGTTTGTTTAACCTTTACTTGCTATGCAAAATTGTTGCACCATTGTTGCCAACAACTTTGAAAGCGAATATTTGTTCACTCTTGGATGAGAGTTCGTTGGTTGATTGTAATTGTGCATGATTTCGTGCCTTTGCTATCCCAACCTTTGTAATTCGTTGATGAAGCTTGAAGAAGAATATCAGAAGGCGCTTGCATTTTGATCTACCTATTTGAGTTCTTTCTATGTCTTGTATCAAATAGCTTGTTGTTTCATTTCCCTCCTCGGATAGGGGTTCCTCCTCCTTGGATATTTGTCATTGGCAGTTATCGTTTGTTGTTGTTTAATGTATTGTCCTTCAATCTATACTTCGGATAGGGGTTCCTCCTCCTTAGCAAGTTTGTCGGCCAAGACATCATTAATTTGTTGTTTCTTGTAAGCCGTTTCTTAGCCCATACCTCAGATAGGGGTTCCTCCTCCTTGGCAGGTCTCAGATCCAGTTTACCGTAAAGAGTGTTTGCTTGTACCAACCTTATCCCGGCATATATCCGAGAGTTCAGAGCCTCGGCCATATTCTCAGGAGAGGGCGAATTCAGGTGATCCAACCAATCCATTCCCGCTCCTATACCCTCATGCTCTGTTTACCTTGAAGGTATTGGATAGATTAAAAGCTAGAATAGTCGTAGTTAAGATTTGCAGAAACCAGAGAAAAAGCTTAGCTGCGACGCATTGTGTTTGTGCACCCTTGTGTCCTACCGCTGAAGTACAAAAAGATAGGAACCTTAGTTTACCATTCCCTTCCTTACGCATTGCTTTCAACAGAGTGGGACTTCTCCTCTTTAAATAACGAAGAAGTGTTGCAAAACATTTGAAATAGCTGAACGTTTACAATCAGCACTCCATAGGTGCTAATTTAAACGCCAACACATCATTGATAACAGTGATGACCTATCTCAACCCATCATGTCTCTACTTGTGGGGGGTACAAGAGTCTCTATGTTGGTAATTTAGAGATGGTTATTGATTGGCCTTGTGAGGAAATAGATTCATTGGATGATATTGAGTTAGTTCATAATGCTGCCCCATCATTCTTACAAGAAAGTTGCAAGACATCAACAAATGGGACAATTGAATATAATGATGATGTGGTGCCTTCAAACGAAAGCAAATCAAAAAAAATTGTTTCGGGTTGTGCCGGATAGAAAAGCAAAAAAAAATCCTGAGTTTTTCCTAATTAAATCCCAATTAATTGAATTCCATTCATACTTTTGATTCATCAAGTCAATCCCGATTCTGATAAGGCTACTATCATACAAAACAATTTGATTTGACTAATGACATTGCATTGTCAATTATCAACTATATTCTCAATTTTGTATTTAATTTTATACATTTTGTGCAAATTATAGTTATTTTTATGTGCGTGTGTGTGTATGTCTATATAGTATGGCCAAACCCAACTGTATAAAATCCAGAGAAAGAAATCAGCAAACCACCGAACATGGAGTCTAACAGGCAACATACGGTAAAACAGAAGTCCAAGGAAAAATTAGAGACTAAAGAATGTGACATGTGACAGAGCATGTGGAAACCTTTCTAGCAATAGAATGAATGTCTGTATTTACTGAGAAAACAAGAAACAGTTAATTTCTCTAGTTTTCATGAATTTATTGATAGTCCGCATCAGTTGATGACATGATGTTGTCAGACAAGCTATCATAAAATTGTAGTAACCATGAGCATAAATGCGAGGCAAAATCTTGTCGTTTCCTCAACAATCAGCAATTTTGATTTCATATAGGTGCTATAGAATTGAAAAATCCTAACCTAAAATAGTAACAAATCACTAATGCAGGCTAATTGAGGATAAATAAGACAACAACTAACCCTTGCTAAGAATAGAAATCATGTGAAAGGAATTTACTCAAGCAAGGTTAATTAAGTTCCATGGAATAGTGTTTTCATTTGAATAAGTCGTTCCAAGTTTCTTCTTCCACACTGACTTTATGACATACATTCACAAAGAAATTGATGTCTGCAAATAGTTTCAATAACAGTTCTCCAGTGAAATTACAATAAAACTTAACAGAGGCAAAACTCAAATCTTTGGAAATTCAATTTGTGATTGGACTCTGGCATGATATTTTGGTTAGAGACTCAATTCAAATTCAGTTAGTTGATGGTGCCTGTAACATTTAATAGTGCACAGCATGTATTCAATATCGAATAACTATGATATTAATTATACAATGCCGTTAAAAATTTAAAGGAGGACTCTGAACCTTCCGTTCTGCAGATTCCTGAAAGAAGCCTCCTTCGGATGTATGAGAAACACCAGTCTTCAAAACATTTTTATTCGCACGTAACTTTAAGGAGCTTGGAGTGACATATCTATCTACCACCCATATCTGCTTTCGAACTTTCAGGTGGCAATAATTTAACCTTGCTCCTAAAGCATCATGAAATCTTCCTTCATATGGATTGATAGTCAGTGAGCTACTTTTCTTGAATGCGGGCCAGAAAATCATTTGATCAAGAGTGAAATAAACTGCCATGCAAGATTGATAACTTGAGCACTAAACCTGTCAAAATAAGAACGGGCTTTCACAAATGAGCATTACATAGTCAAAGCGTTTCTTTGTCACTCATCAGCTTAATAAGTTTAAATCAGATTTTTATGCACTCAAGGAAAAATTAACTGTTTGTCTCTGGTTTAAGAGTAAATAGAATAAATCAAGCCAAAGCACTTGCCTTGTCATGTATGAACTTCATAAGTATAAATTCAGGTTTTTCATTAGCTTAGGAATGCTAAACTGTTCGAATATGATGTAAAAGTATTTCAGTTTTACAAAAATGGAATTTATCATCCACCATTCACTATATCATTATAATTATTCTTCTAGCCTGCTTATGCAACTCGAAAAGATATAAAAATGGAATGTTATATTGTGAGAGCATCGGATATTATTATTCGTCTGTTTAAGCTGCTGACATTGATAGCAGAAAAAGATATTGGAGGTGTCAGACAACTCTGGCATCAGTAAACTAGACAAACGACCAGGGTTTGGTTAGTCTCTCTTGACCTTTCATTGGCTAATTTCTGCTGTGTTGACCAAGAGAACTTTTGTTTGACAGATTTATGTTGTGTTGCCAAGGATTTCTGCTGTGTTGTCAGTTGTTTGATCATTCTACCTGCAACATTGACAAGTTTGACTATTGCATCTGGTTTGCTGACCAGAAAATTTAGCTACAATCTGCCTAAATATGTTGTTTTTTTAAAGATCTTGCACATGAGAAAGAAGCATATAACAACTGAACTTATTCGAGAAATCATCAAATACATCAACAACAAGTTACCGAACAAACTTTATAACTTACTAACGCCAGATGTCAACTCACTACCTTCTAATGTTGCATTAACATTTAATACTGGGCCAATAATAATGATGAGTTCCAGAACTATATGTTTGTAAATGCTTATCCACCTAGACGCTGTAATAACCAGCCCTGTTGCTCACATCAATTATCTAGGAAGATAAACTGGGTACATGCTTATATCCTAATTAGTTACCAAAAGAAAGTTCTGCTTGCTTGCTACACCAACAGATTTAGAAACATAAGTATTCCATCACCCTAGTATTTTTTATTTTCACAATTCACCTAGAGAACCTTCTGTTTTGAGAAACTATGTTCCACCACCCCCAAAGAGGTAGAATTTTCAATTTTCAATTTTCACAAACTCACCTAGACAACCTTCCATATGAGAAACTCCTCCTCTGTTCCCTTTGTCTAGAGATAGATTCACAATCATGATTGATCAAAATAGGTACCTATTGTGACCTTTTCACACATCACCCCATTACAAATGGGGACCCCTGTTTTGCTTTTTGCCTTGGCATCTAACTTTATCACTTGTCTTTTTACAATGAGGTCATCATTTTGAGAGTTTCAAGTCAGTTTGCCGAGAGTTACCCAAGCCAAGTCAGTAATTCATGCTTGAATCAGGCATAGACATCATGGAAGCTCAGAAGGCCGGAAACGAAGATTGACTGTGAATTCGGCCAATTATGGGACTTCCTACTTTTAGGAAATTTTGTTTTTCGCTTTTTCATTTTTGGCATTTTTGGACCAAACGGGGTTCCCTATTTTTTAGGGTTTTGTTTTTCTATTTTTAGAAAGTTTCTATTTTGGAAGGGTCTCAATTTCAAAAATCCACTCGAAGTTCAAAACTCGATAGAACTCTCAAAAATCTGTAACGACCCGACATCTACGTAAAATAAAAATTTCTAACTTTTACAACTTTTAACCACAGTAAACGAGTAAATAACATAGTAACAAAATTTTTCTTTTCTTTTTGAAATAAAGTACAACATATAAATATGATTTCAAAGCTTTTCCCAATTTAAATAACTTTAACTTTTCAAATGAATAACAGAGTATGAAAGCATAAGAAATACATACACAGCTTTAACAACTTTTGTACAAATAGAAGTAAGACGGTCCAGGTTCTTCCCTTTCAAATCTTGGTTCTTCGGTTGTTAGGTTGTGGAGGAGAAACATCACTTGGGTGCTTTTCCACCAACCACGGACTAATAATGTGGTCCCCCGCACATTCATTTTTCAATGAATGGCCCTCCCTTCATCGAAGAGATTGGTTGAGTGACCGATTCCGTTAACCAACTGAGCATAGTGTCATGTCCTACATTACTAGATTCTTGTATCTTACAATCCCAACCTAGTATGTGTGTTTTGGATCACTGTGAACTGACAATGTAATCATCTTCCTAAACTAAGAGGATGTAGGTACATTACATTACTATGGCCATAGTGTTTTGATTCAGTAAACGACTGATAAGTCATCTATCACTTACACTACTTAGGGCCGATTTGCCTTTGGGCTACCTTACTCTATGCGTAGGCCATGTCTTTCAATGGGTTCAGTTTACCCCAGACTTCCTACCTCAAACAGTTTACTGGAAATGAGTCTTCAAGCAAGTGTTTACTATCCTATCTCCTGTTTCCGGAAATCTTTATCCTAGGAGCAAAGCTTCCTAATGTTAACCTAATAACACAAGCTAGGATTACACTTTGTATTGACATCATTTCGTTCCTAGAAATTAATACATATTCTACGTACTCTCCATATACGGAGATCATACAAGTTTGAAACTCCAAACAAATACATAACCGTTTAACAGTACAAATCAATCATCACACACAAGAGACAGTCTTGTAGTACAATGCATATAAAATTAAGTTGATTTAAAATCCTTTAATCAAATTAAATCCCTTCTTTTCAAAACCTGTTGATGTGATTTTTGTGATCGCATCAATCGTGAGAACAATAGTTTGAAGGCTATTCCGTTCTCTCTTGATCAAAGTATTCCGTGCGCTAAGATTGCGAGAAAGTTCACACGTTCAACTCCAAGGTTCCGAATACTTAGAATACCCTCAGTTGGTTGATGTGAATTGCTGTGTTCTTACGAGGGGACTTACACAATTGTTCAGGTTTCTTGCAGTTAACAACAAATAGATGATTCGAAGGGATTGGTATAAAGTGGATGATTTGGCAATGAGTTCGTTTTTTAAAGCTAATCAGAAATATGCGGAAAGTAAATGAGTATAAGGCCTAAGAAACTTATATCCTATTCTAAATGCAGGACATGTGGAGCTCAATTTTGGCAGACTTCAACCGAATTTCACCTAGCCTCACGTTGGACAGCTTCAGCAAAATCAGTGCAATCTTCAAAGGGATAGCAAAGGATGTTCAGATTATAATTTAGCATACATACACCATCAAAACGACGCATATAAGTATACAAATCACAATCGAAGTTAAACTCAAGATAATTTCCAGTCGACCACACAAGGCGAACTTATCATCAACAAGCCGCTAGTGGTATGGAATGAAAAGAAGCTACCTCAATAAAACACCACACATCAAAGTAAACTACTTGCATGAAATGAAAATTAAGCTACTTGGATTCGAAAGGAAGAAGAGACCTTGCTAGCTATTCATGACAAAGACGAATTCCACCATCAATGAAAAGATCTATTATCATGAAAGTATTACACAACAATCTCCACAAAGTTTTCAAAGGGAAAACTTTCTTTCTTCTCCACACTAAACAAAATGTCTACTATGCTCTACTCTCTAGCCTCTAATGCTAATGTCCAATGTCTACTGTCTAATCTCTAATTCTAATGAATTACAAATGAGGGGGACTCCCCCTTTTATAGATAGCCCGGTCCCAAAAGACGGCTAGGGTTACAATCAATAGAGTGGCTAAGATCGTGCCACCTCAGCCCTAACCCTAAAAACTGCCAGAATGGGGAGTGGTGTAATAAATGAACAAAGATTCCCCACTCACTCCCAAAAATAGCAAAGGCAATAAATGCCCACAATCAGTCTTCTAGAAGATCCTCGTCCAGCAGTGCGCTCCCATTCTCCTTCTCTCTAGCTGCAAACTCAACAAATCTGCCAAGTACAGCCTCAACCTTCTGAACTGAAATGGGTGGAATGCAATCTAGCTGAAACTCTAACACTGTGACTGAATGTTCATGCCTTGTACAAGATTTTCTCCAAGCAGCTAAGGAATCCTGCGTGCTCTGGATCAAGGCGGAGAAAGTAGAAGTGTTCTCAAAGTCATCCTGTACGAAGGTCTTCACCTCTAAAAAGAAAGGCACCAGCCTACCCCTCAAATTATCAACATTCACCTCATCTGGATTCAGCC
>VDFB02332277.1:0-19143 GCA_007258455.2 Sequoia sempervirens
CGATGCTTCTATCTATCAGAGCAAAACTATTCAGCGTCTTGAGGTATTGAGGCATGTTCCGTTGCGATTGCTGGTTGATGGAGGTGTCATTCAGGAGAATGACAGGTATGACTTCTCTAGATGGTATTCTTCAGCAATCACGGGGCGTGGTTTCTTCGACGCGGCACAGGCGGATTCAGCCAGGATACACAAGGCTATGGCTAATATCATTGATGGAGTTTAGAACACTTTTGAGGCCATATTTGCTAGTCGGCTGAATCCAGATGAGATAAATATTGATAATTTGAGGGGTAGGCTGGTGCCTTTCTTCTCGGAGGTGAAGACCTTTGTACAAGATGATTTCGAGAATACTTCTACTTTCTCCACCTTGATTCAGAACACGCAGGATTCTTTAGTTGCTTGGAGAAAATCTTGTGCAAGGCATGAGCATTCAGTCACAGTGTGTTTCAGTTAGATTGCATTCCGCCTATTTCAGTTCATGAGGTTGAGGCTGTACTTGGCAAATTCGTGGAGTTTGCAGCCAGAGAGAAGGCAAATGGGAATGCACTACTGGACGAGGATCTTCTAGAAGACTGAATATGGGCATTTATTACATTTACTATTTTGGGAGTGAGTGGGAATCTTTGATTCATTTAATGTACCACTCCCTATTCTGGCAGTTTTTAGGGTTAGGGCTGAGGTGGCACGATTCTGGCCACTCTATTG
Source organism: Sequoia sempervirens (assembly GCA_007258455.2). Taxonomy (NCBI): domain Eukaryota; kingdom Viridiplantae; phylum Streptophyta; class Pinopsida; order Cupressales; family Cupressaceae; genus Sequoia; species Sequoia sempervirens. The sequence continues at coordinate 706 of VDFB02332277.1, forward strand.
ATTGTAACCCTAGCCGTCTTTTGGGACTTGGCTAGCTATATAAAGGGGGAGTCCCCCTCATTTGTAATTCATTAGACATTAGATCAGGCATTAGCATTAGAGCTAGAGATTGGAGAGATTGCATAGTAGAGTATTGTAGACATTTTGTTAGTGTGGAGGAGAAAGAAAGTTTTCCCTTTGAAAACTTTTGTGGAGATTGTTGTGTAACACTTTTCATGATAATTGATCTTTTCATTGATGGTGGAATTCGTCTTGTCATGAATAGCTAGCAAGGTCTCTTCTTCCTTTCGAATCCAAGTAGCTTAATTTCATGCAAGTAGTTTACTTTGATGTGTGGTGTTTTATTGAGGTAGCTTCTTTCATTCCATACCACTAGCAGCTTGTTGATGATAAGTTCGCCTTGCGTGGTCAACTGGACACTATCTTGAGTTTAACTTCGATTGTGGTTTGCATGCTTATATGCGTCGTTGTGATGGTGTATGTATGTTAGATCATAATTTGAACATCTTTGCTACCCCTTTGAAGATTGCACCAATTTTACTGAGGCTGTCCGACGTGAGGCTAGGTGAAATTCGGTTGAAGTCTACTAAAACGAAGCTCCACATATCCTGCATTTAGAATAGAACATAGTTTCTTAGGCCCTATACTCTTTTACTTTCCGCATATTTCCGATTAGTTTTAGGAAAACGTGCTACATTGCCAAATCATACACCCAAGAATCCCTTTCAAATCATATACCAACTGCTAAGCTGCAAGAAATCTGAACAATTATGTAAGTCCCTCGTGAAGAACACAGCAATACACATCAACCAAGGTCTATTCGCATAGGGCTTTGAGTTGAGCGTAGATCTATCATAATCTTAGCACCGCAATAGACGTCAAGAGAAACGAGTAGCCCTAAACTATTTTTGTTCTCATTGTTTGGTGCATCCACAAAACCACGCCAATAGTAGGGTGTTACAATTGGCATACAAATATAATAAATGAAAAAACGAAATTAGATTGAATGAAAAATTTATAAATTTAACCAACTTTAAAAAAATTGTTTATTATAATTGATGTTTGGCTGTTCTTGGGATGTTTTCTATTCTAGATCTTTATTTTGGGGGCATTTCTGAAATTTTTAAAAATTGGGCAACAATTAGGGGTATTTCCATCCTATGTACTAGAAATAGTATAGGGATGAGGATGCTAATGACTTGGGACACATCCCTATGTGTCATTGGGACAATATCATTGTGAACTAGACTCTAGATTCTAGAGGAGTATTGCTCTTGTTTGAGTTTGTAATTATTTCATTTGTGTGATAGATTGTGAACCATATAATAGGAAACATAGGCGAGTTTTAGGCATTTTGTAATTGATGTCTAATTCAGTGTAAAGTTTCTTGGGCTATTTAGCGATAAATTTGACATGAATACCTACCCACAAATGCACATATACATATACATATAAACTTGCATACATATTGATCTATAAACTACAATGGAGATTCCATATGATAGTTCATCACCAACATACTTAAATAAAGAACATGAATGATTATAGCTCTCTTAGCAATGTTGATCTCAAAAATTACAAGAAAATGGGAGTAAGCACACACACAATTGAAGACAATAGAGATTACCTTGGAGAACATGAATTCCAAGAGAAAAATCTAGTACAATGTGATCACTATTGCCAATGGCAATACAAATCTTAGGCCTCTTGGGCACACAACTATGCATAATTTAACTTATTCAGTCCCCGACTGATCCGGAAAGTTGGGTCTCTTTTGACATTTCGACCATTGGGGTCATGTCATCCTAGCTTGCAGAGTGTCATCAAGAAGCCTAATGGAGGAATTCATCATTGAACTAGTGTAACAGGGATGTTTTTGTACAATGGCCTGCTTCCTTGATGCTTGAGAAGGTTTGGGGATGGTATGGGACATCTTGGGACTTTGTTGGTAGATAAAACATCTTTCTAGGTTTGGTTTTGCTCACTGTTGGCCTCATAAATGTAGTGGTGTTGTAGGTGAAAAATCAATGTGATGATGGATTCAAAAGTTAAATATGTTATGCATATTCAATTTCCTCTTGAAAAGTTGTGTAATTAAAAAAAATAACACCTTGTTTTTCAAGTGAGATTACAATGCAATATTCCTTTCGCTTTTAGGTCACCCAATTCCCGTGATGGGTAAGGTGAGAGCATACAGTGAAAGGATCTACATAACAAATTAAATTGCAGTAGTTGAAAGTAAAGCACTAGAGGGCAAGCCAGCCAATACCACTTATTCAGTGGAGTACATATGCAATACTGAAAGGAATTACACTTCATGCTTATTCAATGGAGTGTTTAGTAGTTAGTATGATGAGAATAATAGCACTTCCATTTTTTCAGTGGGAAGGTGAAACACAATGATACCACTTGTTCAGTGGCGTAAGTAACAACCAAACCATCCACTTATTTAGTGGGAATTCATACAAGCTACCGCTTATTCGGTGGGGTGAGTACAATAATCAAAGAGCTTATGCTAAAATACATTGGCTGTACTACCATCTAGCATTTACAATGTTAGCTCACATGCAACAATATTAAATGAGATGTATCTGTTGCAAGTAAAATGCTAATAAAGGAAAGTACTACTGATAAAGTGCTGATGTAAAATTGAACTGCTGAAACACCCCAAATAGTGCCAAATAACATGAACCCCACAACCTAGTTATGAAATGACAATGAGATACCTTGAAGTGAGAGATGAAAAATGTTGGTGCAGGTCTGAAACACTCTGGAACACGCTGCAACAGGTCCGAACAACAAGTGAAAACACTCAGAAAATACAGCAAACTCACTCCTAACACACCACCAAGCATTCATTAGCTGAAATACTCCTCAAGGCTCATCCAAACATCAACTCAACACACTGGAAAGATGATTGCATCAGACTTGTAACAATTTTCAGTCAAGTATAGATCTAAAAATTGAGTTGGTATAGCAGGTACAACACCATTAATGCATCACAACTTCACCAAATTGCAAGATCTTAGTGCTAAACGGTTGGAAGAGGAATTTGCAAGCCCGGGCATCACCAAACAGCATGAAACAAGACCCCAAAACTAGGTGCTCAGCTCCCAGCAATACTCATGCCACCCTACAACCATGGTATGGCTGGTACAAAGTGGTACGACCTCCCTTGTTAAGCTTCTATGCACACCACAAAATGTATGGCCTGCAAGGTATACATATGGTGCCAAGAAAATAACAAATAATATTCAATGAAAAGATCCTTATACCTGCTACAAACTGTACGACTTGATATGGAGAAGTACGACCAACAGGAAGATGGTATGACCAGCAAGTAATATCCTCCAATTTATCCCTGAAACCAGCAACTCCAAGAGGGTTTTCATCCTCAAGAAGCTATGGAAGAACTTAGGTTGATTCCAGCAGCATAACAATAGCATTCACAACTCTAACCATTCAAATGAGCCCTCAACCTCCTTTTATAACTTTTTTGGAGGGAAATAACAAAATTCCAAAATTTAATAATTTCCTTTTCCCTCACAAAGACCTTTAGGAGAATTAATATTATTTTTCATGTATAGAGTCCTCCAAGCCAAGGTGTCCAACTTAAAACACATCTCAACACCTTTTTAACAAGCTATTACATTTAGTTGTGTTGATGTGATTTTTGTGACCGCACCAATCAACAGAACAAAGTAATCTGAAGGCTACTCCATTCTCTCTTGATCAAAGAACTCTGTGTGCTAAGATTGCAAGAAAGATCACATGTTCAACTCCAAGGTTCCGAAATGCTTTGGAATACCCTCAGTAGGTTCGTTGTGATATGCTGTTTTTTTACGAGGGGACTTACACAATTGTTCAAAAGGCTTGCAGTTGACAACAGATGGATGATTGGAAAGGAATTTATGCAATGCGGATGATTTAGCAATAAGGTACGTTTTCCTAAAACTAACCAGAAATAAACTGAATTGAATGGCTGCAGGGATTAGAAACTATATGTTCTATCTAAAGACGGGACGCGGGATCAATTTCGGCAAACTTCAACCAAACTATGCTCCGCCTCACGTTGGACAACTTAACACAAAGTTGGTGCAATCTTCAAAGGGATGGCAAGAAATTTTCAAGTCACAATCTGGCATCAAGGCACCGTCAAGATGACGCATACCAAGACGTGAATTATAACTGAAGTTAGGCTTATAAATGCTCCAGTTGACCACACAAGGCAAACTTGCCGTCAACAAGTTGCTAGTGGTATGGACTAAAACGAAGTTGCCTCGATCAACAACACAAATCCACAACTAACATCTACTTGCATGAAATGACAATTACGCTATTTTAAGCTACTTTACACTACTTGAAGTAGAAGGGATGAAGAAACCTTGCTAGCTATCCATAACAAAGACAAATTTCACCATTAATGAAAGATCTTTTATTATGAAAGTTTTACACAACAATCTCTTACAAAAGTTTTCAAAGGAAAACTTTCCTTCTCCAAACTATACTAAGCTATCAAACTATCTCTCTGCTCTAACAAAATGTCTACTCTCCATTGATCTAATTTTCTACTGAATTACAAATGAGGGGGGATGCCCCTTTTATAGATAGCCCAGTCCAATGGACGGCTTGGATTACAATCAAATAAATGGCTAAGATTAAGCCACTTTAGCCTTAACCCTAAAAACTGCCAGAATGGGGAGTGGTACAATAAATGAATCAAAGATTCCCACTCACTCCCAAAATAGTAAAGGCAATTAATGCCCACAATCAGTCCTCCAGAAGGCCATCATCCAGAAGTGCATTACCGTTCTCCTTCTCCTTGGCTGCAAAATCAATGAACCTCGCAATCACAACCTCAACCTCCTAAACTGAGATAGGTGGAATATGATCAAGCTGAAATTCCAACACCATGACTGACTGTCCATGATGTGTGCAAGATTTTCTCCAAGCAGCTAAAGCATCCTGTGTACTCTGAATTAGGCTGGAGAAAGTCGAAATGTTTTCAAAGTCATCCTGCACAAAAGTCTTCACTTCGGAAAAGAAAGGCAGCAACCCACTCCTCAATCCATTAGTAGTCACCTCATCAGGATTCAGCCGTTTAGCGAAGATTGCCTCCAAGGTGTTCAGGACTCCATCAATGATGTTCGTCATAGCCTTCTTGACTCTAGCTGAATCCGCCTGAGCTGCATCAAAGAATCCACGTCCTGTGACTACTGAAGAATACCATCCAACAAAATTGTACCTATCACCCTCCTGAATAACTCCTCCATCAATCAGCATCTGCAAAGGAGTATGCATCAATGCCTCCAAACGCTGAATAACTTTGCTATGATAGACAGAAGCATCACCCCATACTTGATCAACTACCTCCACTCGTGCCATAATGCCGGAAGCTTGCTGGTAAGCATGAGCAAGATCTTCCATGAATTTCTCTGTCTCGGCACGAACACCTATAACCCATTTGTCTGCCTCCTGTGCCTTTTTCTTCAAATCTTTTAGGCCATTAACAGATTCTCTAGATAACTCTGCTGGAAGCTCAAGTGCTGGAATCTCTTGCCCACAAGGACGAGATAAATGTTGCATGTATCCTATCAACGTCTTATGCTCCTTCTTCAATTTCTTATTCTTTCCTTCAGTTCTGAGCAATTTGTCCTTAAGTGCCTGATAGGAGTTATCACACTCCTCAATGATCTGTGCTCCGGTGGGACGACCTAACTCCATGGTTGTGATCACATATTTTTCTGGCATTGCTTCATCTCGATCACAATCAACCCTCAGCACAGCTACATGAAGGGTGCGAGAGCCCTCCTCATCCGTTGAAATCTTCGAAAATTTTCTAGCTCTCTTCTTGGGTGGAGGCACGCTGATCCTACTCAAAAACTCCTCCATCTCTACCACTGGATCAGCCTCTTCATTGGGGCTTGTTGTGACCTTTTCACACATCACCCCATTCAAAATGGGGACCCCCTAATTTTTGCTCCATTCTGGTCTTTTGGCTTTGTTTTGTCTCTCTCTCTCTCTTTCTGTCTCTTTTCTGTTGTCTGCCTTTCCGGGGTTGTGTCCTTTGGGCTTAAACGTGAAATTTTGGCTAAGTTTGAAAATTAGGGTTTGTACTTTCATGGCCAATTTGTGGTCAAATGAAGTGAATGAATTGAAAGCAGAGATTAACATTGATGTTAGTATGCTTCCAGTAGGCTCTCATCAAAATTCCATCAGATTTCGGTAACTTACTATTTTTAGTAAGTGTGCAATACAGAGCGTTCCTTCAGCATCCTGGGAATTCCGACAGTCACACCGCATTCAGAACACATCAAGCTGCTCACTAGTAAATTTTGAGCCAGAACGGACAACTTGCTATTTTTAGCAATTCAGCTTCCAGAGCAGATTTCAAGGTTTATATGCGGAGTTTTTCAGTGCATGTTGGGTGATTCCTTCTGGGTTTTCAGGAAGACCTTCGCGATGAATTGCTTAACTTATGCAAAGTGAGATAGCGACTTTTCGAGTTGATAACCCGAACTATTTTTAGGGTTTGCATGTCAGGGTTTTCTTTGCATGTCTACATATTCCTTATGGGTTTTTCGAGAGCTACGTAGTGATGTGACATGCAAACGGAGATAATCACTTATTCAGGAACTTACTATTTTTAGCAAATCCATTTCAACAGCCGCCTCCCAGCACTTCATAGTCACAAACTGATCGCAATGCAACAGAAACGAGGACGAACGAAGGCCATTTGATATACATGCAAGACCAATTAGGGTTTCCAGTTTCGGGACCCAAAAAGAGGCGTAAAAGGTCAAAATTTTACCAAAAGCGGTGTATCCCACTTTGCGTTCAAAATCTTTCAAAGCTATCCGCCATTAAAATTTGGAATGTCAGACACCACTATTTATAAGTCATTTGAAACTAGCTAAAATAATAGTAAAATTAGCGGCCTTGATTATTGAGCGAGAAAGTCTGCCGTCAGACACGTCATTCGAATTTCAAGTCAATCGGAGCTGCGGAGATATCAGAAGCAAGCGGTTACTATAAATAGCAAACCACCTTCAGAAATGGGCTAAAAATAGTAGGCCAACTCAGTATGGTAGTGTGAACAGGCTTACAAGGTCATGAAGGTCCCATGCTTAAAATTTCAAATTGATCTGAGCTTTAGAAGTGTGGAAATCAGAAGACTTACTATAAATAGCAGGACACAGAGAAGCTTGCAGAAGGAAGGAAAAATGGCTAAGTCTGGAACTTTATCCTTCACCACCTTCAAAATGCGCCCACTTTAGCTGGAGACCTTGAGAAAAACGCAAAGTGTTGAACATCCTGCAGGACCTTGAAAATGCGCCCAGCTTACCTTTAGGATGATGGAAAAATATTCGAAGTGTTGGATATCCTGCTCATGCCTCCATTTGTGCCCTCACAAGCAAGATGATTACAAAAAAATTTCTAAGTATCAAGCTTTATCTTGCTCATGCCTCCATTTGCGCCCTCCTCACAAGCTTGCCTTCAAAATGATGAAATTTTTTTCTAGGTCTAGGCTTCATCCTCCTCACCCAAGAGAATGCGCCCACTTTATAAAGGATGAAGATGTTTAAAAAAGTCTAAGACAAAAAGTTTATCCTCCTGCCACTATGAAATGCGCCCAAGATTAGCAAGGCAGAAAAGTCAAAGCAAAAGCGTTGGAAGTTCATTCCTCTACACAAGCAAAATGCGCCCATGTTTCAAAGCAAGCTAGGAGAAAGTCAAAGGCATTGGAGATGTTTCATCCTTCATCACATAGGAAATGCGGCCAAATCAGGGCATGTAAAGACAAAAGAAGGGAGCTCAAGAGTCAAGGTGGCGTTGAAAGTGCTTTATCCTTCTTCACTTAGCAAATGTGCCCATCCTCCTCTATGTCTCAAATGCGCCCATGTGCAAGGAGTCGTCAAAGAAGGTCAAAGATGTTAATCCTCTTGCCCAAGTGAAATGCGCCCAAAATGTATAAAGTTAGAAATGAAATAAAATTACCTAGGCGTGGCTAACCTCCTCTTACAAGTGAAAAATACGCCCAAGGTGAATAAAGAGTGTGAAAGTGAAACTAAGGAGTTGCCAAGGCGTTGAAGGTGAAAATGGAGAATAATGCTAGGCGTTGGAATTTAAAAGGAAGTATATCCTCCATGACAAGTGAAATGCGCCCAAGGTGGTAATGGGGATAAAAATTGCTAAGCCTATGAGGTGATGGAAATGTGAATAAAATATGTTAGGCGTTGAATTTAGAAATGTTCTCCATGACCTACAGTATGTGCCAAGATGAAGAAGGTGGTGGCTTTCTAACAAGAAGTTGTGCTAAGATCTCTTCACAGGAAAAACAAGTGATTGAAGTTGAATGAAATTTTTTGAAGGCAAGGGTACAAAACGTGCTAAGTGATTTTAAATTTTTCTAAGGCACAAAATTTTCTTTCTTAGGAAAATTACACCTAGACTTGAAGTGATGAAATTTCTCAAGATATGAATGAAATTGCTAGAGAAGAAGTCGGTGGATGCTAGTTTCACGGGGTTGATAAAGAATTTTCAAGTCAGAGCAGAAAATACTCACTAGGGTGAAGAACCAGATTAATTTTCATGAGGAATTATTTTTCTAAGGTTCAAATTTCAAGAAAATTAAATGAACCCGTTCGTTGTATACCCATGAATTCGATGCGTTCTGAAGAAAATTTTCTTTTGGGTACTGGACGTTCGCGATGAGGAATGGATTTCAAAGTTTTCCACACTTCGTCGGGGCCTTCAAGATGAAGATTTTGATGGGCACTTAAATAATGGATTTTCTAAGGGGAAAATTTAAAAATTTTCTAAGGCAAGGAATAAATGATGTTGTTGAAGATAGAATGCCTTGAGTGATGAATTTGAGATTGAATGACCAGATGATTTTTGGTCAAGTTCCTGATGAAAACAATTTTCTCGAGCCAGAGTGAACGCCTCGACCTGTGGAATGAAAATTGGAAGCTCAAGTCTCCAGATGCGCCCTAAAGAGGATGAATGATAATGTGAAAATATTCTAAGTCATGAAGCAAGTAAATTTGTGCTCGAAAAGAAGGATGGTCCGGAGATCATTCAGACCTTAGAAGTCGAAGCGTAAAAATTAGGTAAGTAAAGTGAATTTATATTATGAAGTGTTTTGATGCTCTTCTCCTTGCTTGTTTTGCAGGAGGAACATCGAGACTAAATGGTGGTGACTTGGGGAGATGAAGCGAATACTTGCAAGAAATGGCTAAGTGTTGAGACTTAGTATGTGCCCAGCTCAAGTAACAAAGAAGAAATATTTTCAAAGCTCAGGGTGAAGACCCAAAGGTTAGAAATGATCCTCAAGTACTTCAAGGTTGAAGAACAACATCGAGAGGAAAACCATTGTCAAGCAGAGGAATGAGGTTGCAGTCTTGGAATTTCAAAATGAGAACGTGCATGCCATGTCAGAGTTGAAGCTGTTTGATCAAGTCTGCAGTCAAGAACAAGAACAATGTGAATGCGTTTCAAAACAGGAATCTTCTAGAAGATGGTGGCCATTAATTGCTCATTTATTATCCCACTCCTCTTGGTGGCGGTTTTTAGGGTGAATCTTGTTTAGGGCTGAGGTGGCACAATTTGGGCCATCCAGCCGATTGTAATCTGAGCCGTCTGTTGGACTTGGCCAACTATAAAAGGGGGAGTCCCCCTCATTTGTACTCATTAGATTAGAGTTAGAATAGCAGAGAAGGAGTAGAGAGAAATTGATAGAATAGAGTAGAATAGTTTGATAGTATAGTTTAGATTGAAAAGGAAGGAAAGTCTTCCCTTTGAATACTTTGTAAGAAGTTGTCGTGAATGCTTTCATAGTAAAAGAATTTTTCATTGATGGTGATCTCTTCTTTGTTATGAGTAGTTGTCGAGGCTTCTTCATCCTTCCAATTCACGTAGCATCTTGAAGTAGCTTAAAGTAAAGTAGATTTCATTTCATGCAAGTACTTAGTAATTGTAGAATGTGGTGCTTGATTTGAACAAGACTTCGCTTGTCCATACCACTAGTGGGCTCACTGACGGTGGTTTCGCCTTGTGTGGTCAACTGGAACTTTGTGAAACTTAACTTCGACTATGGTTTATATGTTGGCATGCGTCGTTGTGATGGTGTCTTCATGCTAGATCGTGATCTGAACATCTTGAGCTACTCCTCTGAAGATTGCACCAGTTCTGTGGAAGCTGTCCGAAGTGAGGCAAAACGGAGCTTGGTTGAAGTCTGTGAGAATTGATCGCCATGTCCCACGCCTTAGAGTAGACCAGAACCTTCTTATCCCTACACTCATTTAAATTCAGTTCATTTCTGGTTAGAATTAGGAAACTTGTGCTCACTCGCCAAATCATTCGAACCAAGTGAAACCCTTAATCTGCTGTCTGCTATCAGCTATTGAACAATTGTGTAAATCCCCTCGTGATACCAGCAAAATCACAACGAACCAACTGAGGGTATTCTATTGTATTATCGAAACCTTGGAGTTGAAAGCATGAACTCACTTGCAATCTTAGCATGCTGAATACTTTGTTCAAGAGAGGATAGAGTATCCGTTGGGAAACTTAATTCTGTGTTGGTGCGGTCACGAAAATCACATCAACAAGTCTCCTTCTCATTCTATCTCTAAGCCAATCAGGTACAACCTGCTGTATAACAAACGGTTGCTCCTCTCTAGCTTCTTCCTCACGGACTTGTTCTACTTCAATTTCATTCTGCCGAGGCTCATCGGCCTCTAATGGCTGAGTATCTCCTGAAACTGCGTCATCCTCTAGAGCCATCTCTAGCTCACGCTGGAAGTGTGTATCAGTAGCAGTCTCCTCATCTTCCTCCTGCTGATCATCTCTAGTGGGTGCATTAACACTTTGGCCAACTGATTCTCTCCGTGGTGGCTGATTTTCTTCATGTAACTCCTGCCCCTGATTCAATGCATTTCTCTGATCAGCGAAAAGAGAAACCTCCTGTATACTTGGAGAACGTGTCTCCAATGGCCTAGGTGACTCAATCACAACTCTCAGAGGCTCCGGCTGAACTGGCTCCTTCCTTCGAGATTCTGTACCTCGAGTAATCTGTTTCTTCCTGCTGGTAGTGGGCATCCTGTGATCTCCCATCAAATTGTAAGTCAAAGGAATTGACCTACTCTTCAATTGCTCACATGCCTTTCAACCCATGCTCTGGTGAAAGTCATGACTGGAATACAAAGCGTGTCCAAATCAACTATCTCTGGCTCCGACCAATTTGGGAGTGGAAGTGGCGTATCTCTTACTGCCTCATAATCTGGATGGAGAACGTTCATGTCCTTGTCCACCTGGTCTGGTACTGGAATAATTTCACACTCCCTGATCATACCCAATGGTAGCCTTGAAAACATTCTTTTCCTGACTTCAGCCTCATTTGATGCACTAGCCCAGTAATCCTCAATATTCGCCTTATGCTTGAACTCTTCTGATAGTATCCATCTGATATTGTAGTGTGGGTCATAATGCTGTCTGCTGGTGTGATAAGAAAAATGAAAGAACTGAAGCTCATTTTCAGCTTCTCTGGCTGCCTGAAGTGAAGGACACACTTCATCTGAATTACCCATGACAATCGTGAAGTCAATTCCTCCCTTCTTCTTTCTTTTTTGAATCTTATCATAGGCAACAAGTTGCCTAGATATCTCTAACATCAAGATTCTATTGGTTGGGTACTTAGGCAATCTATATGGGTATGAAGAAAAACCTTGCAGCTTGATATAAGAAAACTTCAGAAACTGAACAAACCAGCACCCATACCTTTCTATCAACTCCTGAGCTTCCCTCAAGATCCTATGATGAGTCCGCTGTTGAAGTGATCTCGTTATATACATGGTAAAGGCATCATTGACTCGCTTGTAATGGGAGGTGCTTGTCAGGTGCAACTGTGGACAAGCCTCATGGATTTTGAACTGATGAGAGCCGCAATCAACTGGCTCCTTGTATGAAATTCCCCTATACTTCGTCATACGAGCCAACATATAAATAATGTAGGAGCCCATGTAGAATGTCTTTGTCCTCCTCAAACTCAGGAGCTGCTCATGCAAGTTGTCACTAATCATCACAGCCCAGTTGATGTGCTCCTCCCCTTCCAACACGAGGTTTATGTAATAGAACATCCATGGCTCAAAAATAAATGCTTGAGGGTAGCCTCCAACTCTGCTAAGCATCATGATCAAGTCGCAATACTCCTGCTTCAAATCATTTGATATAATCTGCTTTGGCAACTTTGTGTGACAGGGCTTGGGCTTGTTCATCCAGCGAGCATTGATCATGTCAGCACATCTCTCGAATCTTGAAGCATACATTCGTTCAGCACGCTCTCTCGTTTTGTAAATCATCCTCTCGTGCGCTAGGATTCCAAAAGCTTCGCCGATAGCTGCAGGAGTGAGGTTGGCGAATACTTGACCATCTGGTGAAACAATAGACCTATGATCAGGCTCATAGCAATTAGCACACTCCATCATCAGCTCTGGACACTGAACAGCTGGCGGGAAACCAGCAGCTGCAAATAATCCACTTCGAACAATATTGTGCGAAGTGATTGAAGGACGATGAATGCCAACTCCCATCGTTCGACTTTTGAAAGCCTCCATGTTGAACGAACCCAATTTTGTATGGGCCAGCTTGCTCAACTTTGAAGTGAATTTTGACTCTGGCAGGAAAGGCTTGCTCAGCTTCTTGATAACAACCTGCCTGGATGCAACATTGCTATCTTTGCCAGTTGCTCTTACTTCAGCCATCCTACAAAACAATAAGCAGTCATCAGCAATTAACTTAGAAAAATAATAAAATAACATGCAGGGGCTGCCAGTTGACTTTTAAAATTGAGGAGCTGCAACATCATATTTCATTTGCAAACCTCAACTTCTCCTCTAACAATTTCGAACTTTCAACACTTAGAAAGTTTCTTAAGCAAGCTTCAACAACTTCAACTCAAGCAACTTCAAACTGAGAAAGACTTAGCAAATTTCTAAGTTGGCTGCAGCAACTTCACACTTAGATAAAATCGACCAACTTTGCTTTCAGCAACTCCTCAGCACATAGACTTTTTAAATTCGCACTTCTCAATGTTCAACATCAAACAATCTTCTTCTTCTTCAAGTCGAATTGCTTCAATACTCAGCCACAAACTTTCCTCTGCAAGCTAGAATCGAACTTCTTCAGCTGGTGGAGAAAAATGAATAAACTTTCAGCTCATATAGGCAAGTCGAATTCTAGAAGGAAGCCAAGTTTAGCTAATGCATTAAATCTCCACTATTTCACAACAGGAATTCGAATTTCCCTCCCTCTGGTAATTTCAACACTTGTCACCTGGCGTCCAGAATCTTGACCTTCCAGAATTTCAAAGGATTCATCTTGATTGGCGCACTTAGCATTTAAATTCATTTTGAAAACATTCACTTCAAATTCACTCTTTAAGAAATTTAATTCACCAGCTGAAGCTTTGACATTTAATTTTTTTTTCATCTGTTGCTTTGGAAGATTCATCTCACGAAGAATTCGATCAAATTCATCTAGGCAATCCATTTCAAATTCATCGTCTGAAGCATTTTACCTTCGAAAACATATTTTATTCACTTTGCCTTAGAAAAATTTTAAATTTTCCTTAGGAAAATTTCATAATTCAAGTGCCAATCAAATTCCCCATCCTGAAAGCCTTGGTGAAGTGTAGAAGACTTTAAAATCCACTCCTTGTCGAAGATCTTCAATACCCAGAAGAAAATTTTCTTCAGAACTTGTCGAATTCATGGGTCTACAACGAAGGGGTACATTTAATTTTTGAATTTTAAACCTAGACAAGTCATTTTCATCAAATTTAATCCAGTTCTTCATCCTTGGGCGTATTTTCTTGCTCTGACTTGAAATTTCTAATCAACCCCGTGAAGCTAGCATCCCCTGACTTCTCCACTGGCAATTTCATTCATGTCTTCACCAATTTCACATCTTCCTCAACCTGGGCGTATTTTTCCTAGAAGGTGAAATTTTGTTCCTTAGAATTTTTTAAAATAAAATCACTATTATAGGCGCATTTTAGTGTCAAGGAGGAATATAAATTTTGACTTAGAAAATTTTCTCCATTTAAATTTTATCCTCAACATGTACTTTGGGTGCATTTCATATGTCATGGAGGATATAAGTCTAAGCGCCTTGGGATACTTTGGACCCCACTTAACATTCATCTTGGACTTGGCGCATTTAGCACATGGAGGAGACTTTCACCACGCCTTAGTAACTTTCCCCTACCAACTTCACCTTGTTCAACATCAACGCCTTGGTAATTTTTCATCAGCTTTACCTTTATCTTGGGCGCATTTCATATGTCATGGAGGTGGGTGCATTAAAGGAGTAAGGTGGAAGTCAACACTAGGAATATTCTTCTTCACACAATGCCCTTTGACTCTTTGAGTCTCTCTTGAAGCATGGGCGTATTTTGCATAGGCAGGAGGATGGGCGCATATCATATGTGGTGAAGGATGAAACACCAACGCCTTTGACCCTTTGACTTCTCTTCCACTTTAAACTTGGCGCATTTGAGACATGTAGAAGGATTTATCTCAACACTTAGAAACATTTTTGCATGCTTGACTTGAAGTGGGCGCATTTGGCCTATGGAGGTGGATAAATGCCATGCCTTAGAAACTTTTTTAACTTCCACCACCTTGAAGAGGGCGCATTTAGCCTATGGAGGTGGATAAAACTTTGACTTAGAATATTTTCCACTTTCACTAGTTCTTCCTTGGGCGCATATCACATAGGCAAGAGGATGAACTTTAACACTTAGAATTTTCTTAGCCACCACCTTGCATGGACACATTTAGCATAGGGAGGTGGATATTTCTAATACTTAGAACTTTTCCATGGCATCAAGACAGGTTGGGCGCATTTTGGGGGTGGAGCAGGATGAACTCAGTGCCTTAGAATATTTTTAAACATCTCCACTTTGAAGAGGGCGCATTTAGCTTATGGAGGTGGATAAATGCCATGCCTTAGAATATTTTTCATCTTATGCTTGTAGTGGGCGCATTTTCAAGGTAGAGCAGGATTTTGTTCAGACTTAGACTTTTTTTTAGCTTGCTCACCCCTGATTTACTATATTTAGTAAGCCCATTGATTTTCACTCTTCCGCAGCTCGGATCGATTCAAAATTTCAGCCATAGGATCCTCATGACCTACTTAACCTGTTCACACTGCCATCTCGAGTTGACCTGCTATTTTAAGCCTATTTCTGAAGGTGGTTTACTATTTATAGTAACTGCCAGTTTTTGAGACCTCCACAACTCCGTTTGACTTGAAATTTGAATGGTGTGACCCTGATCGGTAGACTTGCCCGTTCACACTTGCGCCTGACGCTAATTTACTATTTTTAGCTAGTTTCTGGAACGCCGTACTATAAATAGTAAGTGCTTCGAATGCCTTCAAATTTTACCAGTGGATAGCTTGAAAGATGCTGATCGCAGTGGGATACATTGGTTTTCAATTTTTTTGACTTTTTACCCCTTAGTTTGGGTCCCGAAGCTGGAAACCCTAATCTGACTTGCATGTATATCAAATGACCTCCGTTTGACCTCATTTTTGTTGCACTTCGCCCTGCTTGTGATTTTGATGCGCTGGGCAGCTGCCGGAATGGACCTGCTAAAAATAGTAAGTCACTGAATACTGATCATCCTGCTTTGCATGTCACACCACTGCGTAGCTCTTGAATAACCCACAAAGAATCACTCGACATTCGCTGAAATCTCCGACATGCAAACCCTAAAAATAGCCCCTAAAGGCTGAATACTGAAAGTCATCGGCTCATTTTGCATGTAATACCATTGCGAAGGTTTCAGAAAACCCAGAAAGAATCTCCAGACATGCATTGAAGAACTTCGCATATAAACCCTAAAATCTGCTCTGGAAGCTGAACTTACTAAAAATAGACAGTCGTCCGTTTCAGCTCAAAATTTGCAAACGAGCAACTTGACATGTTCTGGATGCAGTGTGACGATCGCAACTCCAAAAGTGCTAAGAGAACAGCCTGAATTACACACTAAAAATAGTAAGTTGTTGGAATTTGATGAAACTTAGCTGGGAGCTTGTTGGAAGCATGCTGACATCAACGTTAGTCTCAGATTTCAATTTATTCACTTCATTTGACTTTAGATTGACCAGAGAAATACAAACCCTAATTCTCAGACTTGGCCAAAATTTCACATTTAAGCTCACAGACGGGCACATCCCTGGAAAGAGAGAGAGAGAGAGAGAGACAAAACCAAAGCCAAAAGACCAGAATGGAGCAAAAATTAAGGGGTCCCCATTTTGAATGGGGCGATGTGTGAAAAGGTCACAACAAGTTGTCACTTCATTTTTTTTCAACAGTAGACAAGCAAATAATTAATTGATAACTCAATAATTAACCCTAAGTTGTGGAAAGCACTGAAATGACATAGAAATCAAATTTTGATATACCAACATGATATTGAAGACTTGGGACAATGATCAAAAGGCAATTGGGTGACTTTCTAAAAATACCCTGCTCCTCCAAGAAGTTTGGAGAGCTCCCAAAAGGTCGAAAGCTGATTCTGAAAGCTTCACTAGGCTCACCAAAGCCAACTAAAGCTCATTGCCAACAACTTTGCAAGATTGATCTTGCGTTCTCCAAGAACATTGGAGATCCCCCAAATGCACGAATTAGCCTTCAGATGAACATGGAAATTGGGCTAATTTTTCACAAATCAATATTGCTAAAAATGGAGACATTACACTCCACAATCACTTCCATTGTGACTAGGATATACTTGCATCATTGGCTTGTAGCTTGAGGAGCCTTAGTTTTTCATCAAGGAATTCTACTTCTCTTGTCATGTTTATTAGTTCTTTTATCCATCTACTGGACTCAATGTCTCTTTGATAAGGCAAAAACTCTTCTTCACTTGCTATTGTGGGCATGAATTTGTAAAATCACTCACTACAACTTACACAAGGAAAGAAGTTGCTCTGATACCAAACTTGATCCATAAACTACAACACAGATTCCATATGATAGTTCATCAACAAAAAATCTAAATAATAAATATGAATGACTAAAATTTTCTGAGCAATGTTAACCTCATAAATTACAAGGAAATGGGAGTAAGCAATCACACAATTGAAGACAACAAATATTTACCTTTGAGAACCCAAGTTCTGGGAGTAAACTCCAACAAAATGTGAGCCAAAACTCACTTAATCACTATCTGTAATGGCAATACAAATCTTAGGACCCTTTGGTACACAACAAGCCTGAATCTAACATGTTAAGTCTAGGGATACCCGGGGATGCATCCATTGTCTGAAATGAGCCGTCCCTATCCAGGGGACAAGGGGACGGTTGGGGGACGACCACCCCCATGTTCCCTTTTTAGGCAAATTTGAGGGAAACGGCTTTGAAACAGGGGGATGGTTAGGTGTGAAAAAGGAGATGGGACGACCAAAGGATGCCTAGACGTCCCCCGATTGTCTCGGGGATGGTCGACTATCCCCTACATTTGAGCAGCATTTTAAAATTAAAAAAATACATTTTAACAAAAAAAGGCCTTAATTCATTGCTTATGTGGTCCCCCACCTCCCATGTTGCCCTTATGACTAAAAGACTCACCATTCTAGTCATTGTTACATTTGTATGTGAAGGCAAAAAAGGAGCAATTGTAGGGTTTGTGAAGGCAGCCATTGCAAGAGGAGGAACAACAGGGTAAAGAAGGAGAAGAGGTTGAATCTAGAGCAAGTGGGGCTGCAAATCCATCAAAGAGGTATGCCTTTTCCTTCTTCTTTTTTTCAATTATTTTGCAAAGTTTCAAGCATAAAATGTTTTATTATTATTATTATTATTTTTCTATGTTACACGGGGACGCGTCCCCTACCCCAAAACCCACTGTCCCTGTCCTTGGTAGTCCCCGGGACAGGGGGATGCAAAGGGGACGTCCCCCAGCCGTCCCCGAAACAGCCCAACTAGCAGGAAACGGGAGGAAGTGTCCCCTACCCTTTAGGGACGTTTCCCCGTCCCCGGTACGGATGGGGGACTTGGAAATGTCCCTCGACGCACCGGGGACAGCTAGCCATCCCCCACGGACAGGGAGCTTCCTGGGTTAAAGAAACATTTAAACAATTGATTTTTTAAATATTTCGTCCTCCTTTCTAAGGTGATTTTTGAGTTTGGGCTGTTTAACATTTTGTCAAACACTTGGCATGCAAAGTGACTGATTTCTGATTTCTGAATGTTTATGTTTGTGTTTGATTGAATTTTAATGCCAAATCATTTGCATAAAACATAGAAATGATAACTACTATCATAACATCAACAAATATGAAACATTCAACCTCAAATCTGATTTTATTTGCACTATATCAAGTCTGAATACATTGCATTACAGGTCTGATATAAGTCTGATTTGATTA
>VDFB02332278.1:0-38217 GCA_007258455.2 Sequoia sempervirens
AGACCTTGACCCTGTTGGGAAGACATCCTACCGAGTGTAAGACCTCCTTTCTGAGTCTCCCCGAGCTTCACACTACAAACCATATCGGCAAGAGTTTATCGATGTCACCCCGAACGCATTTTACTCTACCCGAGCTCTACATTTCCTTTGGTGAGACACTGGCAAGTCGGTGAGACCTCTTACCGAGCCTTCAAGAGTCATACCGCTGAGCTCCTATTATTTCGTTCGATGAGATTCCCCGTCGGTTGGTGAGACCTTCTACCGAACGAAGCAAAATACTTCGGTGAGCTTGCTTTATCATCTGTCGGCAGGACCACCTTCGTTCGTTGAGACATCATGTAGAATTCCTTTTCCTTTGGCGAACTCCTTTCATTTCGGGGAGATTTTATAAGTCGGGGAGACATCTAGGTGAATTCATCCTTCTATTGCCGAGACCATGAGTCGGCAAGACCCCTTGACGAAGGCAAGATGTCATGACGAACCCATCTCATTGTCGAAAAGACACCATACTGTCGGCAGGACCTCATGGCAAAGCTCCCCATATTACACCGACGGCATTTCGTTTCGGCGAGACCCTGCCCTGTCGGCAAGACACTACACCGAGCTCAAATACTTCTTCTTTGGGCTCAAGCTCCCTTTCCTTTCGGTAAGACTCCGTCATAATCGCCCAGACATCTCAGCGAACTCTTCATTTCTCCCCGAGCCCAATCTTGTTTTGACGAGACCTTCAAGTCGGAAAGACTTTCCGTGGTCGGGGAGACCTTTTTCCGACACTACTGTCCTTCACTGAGACCACTCTGCTTCGCCCAGACATCTCAACGAACTCTTCTTTTCAGCGAGGGCCTATGCTGAATTCACTCCATGTTGCCGAGACTCCCTTTGGTCAGTGAGACTTCATACAGACCGAAGCTTCCTTTTGCCGAATTCAGTAGTACTTCGGGGAGACCTTAACATTTCGGCCAGACCTCCTGCTGAAGGAAAAATTATCGCCAGGCCTAGACCTTTGGTGGGACCTCCTTCTGTCGGGCAGACTTCTCAGCGAAGCAAACCCCCGATGCCAACCTTCTTTGTCGCCGAGACCTAACTCCTTTCGGTGAGATGTTATGCCAAACGCAGAATCCTTTGGTGAACTCATTTTCAATCGGCGAGACACATAAAGACTCTCGGCGACAGGGATGTCTAGATGACTAATGGGCCTCCTTTCTATAGAATGGAATGCTAGTCGGCAAGACAACTGCAGAGTCTTGTCGACTTTTTCCTTAGAACAATTTTATGCCAAATTGGATTGGGAGATGCCTTCCAATTGAGCTCCTTGAGGAATACCATCACGTGCGCGATCCAACCCTTGACGCAAATATCCCATTTGACCTTCTTGAACATCTGAAGCACAATTTGTCTTGCCTGATTGAGCCCATAGGTGAAAATTGGGTAACATCTATCTTGCATGATATTCTTGATGTGTCTACTCAGGACATTGATCTATCAAGTTTTGAAGGTAATGTGACTATTGGTGATAAAAATAAAAATGAGGAGACTACTCCTTCGGTGATTACAAGTACATAAAGCACTGAAAGTCAAGGTGAAGTTGGTGCTCCTCCTCTAGGACATAATGTTGCTTCTTTGAAGAATTCAGAAAGTAATAAGAAGATGAATGAAGATAATACTGAGATTGTTCAAGATACAAAATAGAAAGTTGCAAAGAAGCAAGATGCTTCTGTGGGTAAAGGTCAAAGTTCCTCATCTTTAGATTTGCTTAAAGACCTATTATCTTTGTAGATGCAATTCCAACCAGTAATAACTCAATTTCTACATATCACCACTCATGAAGGCTAGGAAAATCTATATAATATGTCTCCCCTTCACAAATTACATCTTGGTGTTATTTTGCATACCTCCATAAGGAAGGAAATCTTACAAGAACATATAAAGAAAAGTGAATTGATTGATGATACTATAAGGATCATTCAAGAAGTGTTACCAAAAGTAAACATTGATGTTTCTTTACCTCTAAAACAAAAACTAAAGCTTTTGATGGATTCTTTCAAGGATCATTCCTCTCACTTGGAGAAAAAGGTAGAACAAGAGGCCATTAGAAAGATGAATGATAAAAGAATGGAAAAAGTATCTGATCTATGTGCTAGTGCACATAATAAGCTACAAGAAAACTTGAAAATGTTTAAAGATTGTATAAATGAAGTGACTGGTCTGTATTAGTTTTCCTTAAGGTGGTCAAGCTCCACCAAAAATATCAAGGATCAGATTCACTCCATTGAGTGACATATTACTAAATTGGCTAAAGTATATGACTTATCAAAGGATATGAATGGATCAATAAGAGCTCAAACATAAAACCTTCATTTACAGTTGACATTGCTTCAAGACTAGAGAGTGTTTAAGGAAATAGTTTGGTCAGTTGAGGGAAATAGTCAACCTAATACTTGCTTCACTATCAGGATTACTTCTGAATGCAGAAAGTGTTGATAAGAAGATGAAGACTCGAAGTAATATAGAGGAGGTTGAGGATTTGTGCATGCAGTGTGAATGCCACTATAACATTCTTTCTTCATGAAAAGCAGACTGAGTTACAACTTTGGTGCAACTCAAAGAAATTCACAAGAAAATCCTGCCTTCTAAGGAAGGTACAAAGTTATGATCAAGACAATTTTAATCTTTGCAGAGTACTACAATATCTTTTTAATTTTTTTTTGTACATAGCACCATTTTTTGAAGCATCTCCATCTCAAGTGGGGTATGTAGAAAGGGGGAGCTCATATTTTTGTGATAAATAGAAGATACCATGCCCTTTGCCCTTGATGTCAAAGGGGGAGAGGAACATATGGGTGTTTCCATCAATGACAAAGGGGGAGATTGTTGGAAATTGGTGTTGTCATTTATGTCAACCTATTATGGGCTATCATTGATGTCAACTATGTATGATGAAGTCTGTATACATTCCAGAGATAGTGCAAGTGAAGAGATATAGTTAACAATACAGTTAGATGTATGAATGGTGATCAAACTAGTGTCTATGAGTGATGTAGTGGTTGGTACACTTGTTACAATATGCTCCTTTCATTTCTATGATAATATCATTCTTGATTGGTGTATCACACATTGAGATAAGTTGCAGAAGATTGACAAAGGTACTAATAGTGTATTCACTATAATAAAGTCATGATGTTCTGGTCTACACCCCTCCGTAGAGTAAGTTCTTGTATTGCATTTCAAGAGGTTAGTTGGTTGTGTTGTGAAGGTATTATATCCAAGAAATCAAGTCTTTACACCTTCCACAAAAAGAGTTAGAGCTAATAGTGTTCTGGTTTGTGCAATATAATGTTAAAAGCTTGTTGGAATGCTCTACATTCCTCTGGTGAGATAGATGTGACCATCTGGTGGTATGAAATCTAGTTTGGTCAGCACCAAACAGCAATTTCAATGGTTCTCTTCCAATCAGTGTGTGGTGGTGTGTGTGTTTTCTCAGCGGTTGATCCTGATTAGTTAATCTTATTTTGGATAATGTGTTTAGATTTTTTTGGATCCTATAATACCATGTTCTAATCCACATTTTTTTCTCTTGAAAATATTATACATAATTGGAGCCGACCAATGAGATTTCAAGAGTTTCTTCTAAAGGTCATCATAGAGCCAATTTAATAAATTTTTTGAAGTGTTGCGAAGGATATATATAGAATATTAAATTCATTTATGAAGGTGATGATTGATAGTGATGTGAGATAGAGCAAAATGAAAGAGATGAAGTGTTTGAAATCAATGTGAAGGGAAAATATTGTGAAACCGTGACTGCAACTCCAACACGCATTAGATGCTTCTTCAAAGCGGTTCATAATTAATTTTTTCATTCTAATTTTCATCTATCCTACTCTGAGACAGTGAGTCTCATTAGGTCCTCTATATCTTGCTCTAAGGCTGTATACCTTAGTCTACAAGTCCATATGCAGTGAGCCTTAAACATTGTAATTCTTGATAGCAGTGAGCTACATATATTGTGAGTTAATCCTCACCATGGTTTTTCCCTCATTGGGTTTTCCATGTAAAACATCCTGGTGTCTTCATGTGATGCATGTGTTATTTTTTGTTCTTTTCAATTATGTGATGAGTTGTTAATCTGCAAATGGAAATGGTCAAGTTATAATATATGCTAATTCAACCCCCTCTCAACACATCATTTTGTTCAATACTAACACCCCCGTAAGATGAACTTAGGGAGTAACTAAAAACCCTAAAAATCCAATGCATAAAAAAGAAAGAATACATGATGGGTTCCGACAAACAAGGATTGATGAGGTACCTATGTACAAACAATTTAATCTCACAACTAGAGAGAAAAAGAGAAAAATTCATGGAAAAACTCATCTCCAAAAGAGAGAAAGATGAATGAAGGATTGAAAAACCTCCAAAACAATGTCCCCAAAAAAATAGGAACATGAAGAACATCACATGACAAGCACAAAAAAAGTTGTAGACAATTGTTGAAGGATGACTGCTATAGTATTGAAATGAAGAACCTCCTTTGAAATAGATGACCAGGATCAAGAAGATAAGAATCTTGCATGAGTTCCCCCACTGGCACTACTCGAATCAGATGGAAAACGCAAGAAAACATTTGGAATCAAAGATGCAAATGATACAAGTATAGTCTGAAGAACACTGATCAAGTGAAAATAGAAGTCCTCCAAAAAATGAATCCAAGAATGTCCATATGGTAAATGCTCCATCTCACTAAAATGTATGAGTAACCAGTTGTTGCACTTGCTTAATACATAGGAACAAAAACTAGATACATAGATCAGTCCAAAAGCAAAACCAAGGAAACATTGGCACCAATAGTAGAAACCCCCTATAATGCGAAAAAGGGAGAGCCAAGACAAGTCCACTGAAACTATGTCACCAAGAAGTGCATGAAGGAGAAACAAGAACATTTGAATGTGCACAAAATAGTATTTGCAACTAAGAAAAGGTGTGCAAAAAAGATACACATGCATGAGACAAGAATCACTGAGATTTGATGTTGTTGTGGAAGAAACACTCACTTGACAAAGGTGTGATGGAAAAAAATTTCGTACACAACCCTCCCATGACACTTTTTAATAAAGTGTGCATACAAAAGGCACAACATGATGTGTGAAATCCCCAAAAATTAATTACAATGGTGACACTTTATCTCAATGCATCTACAAAAGAGAAAAAGCATATAAAAGATGTCTACAATCCCCAAATAGGACAAAATATTGAAAATACATATAAAACAACCTAAAACAAGTCATTCCATGCAAACATAAAGTTTTCAAGAGAAAAACATCCAAGTAATTCACAAAAATATAAAAACACAAAAAAATGAATAAAATGTACTTAGATTTTTTTTTTAAAAATGCATTGATTTTTGTGAAGAGCTTTAAAAGACCGTCCCAACGCCACCAAAATCATAAAAAATGGAGAAATAGGTCAAAAGTTGTGAGTCAGGAGTGAAAACAACACATCTAACTTTGATAGGTGATAAAATACACTAGCAACAAAATCTGAGAAAAAACTAGCATCATTGAAAAGTGCTTGGAACCAATTTTCCGATGATATCTTGTTTTCCCAATTTCGATAACTAGGTGAAAAGTTATCATGATTTTCCTAATCTTGCTAAAATTGCAAAAAAAAATAAAAATAAAAATTAGCTCCCAAAGGGTTGAGCGTTGGTCGCCCATATAACCTTGGGGCGACATATTTTTTTTATTTTTAAAAAAACAATGAAGATTTCAAATTTACTCCTATAACTCTAGTTGAAAAAAAAAAGCTCAAAAATCGAGAAGGGGTTCACTGAATCTACACTCTAATACCATGTTAGAATTGTGAATAAACACAAGACACAAGATCAACAACGAACAAATACACCTTCCACGCAAAAAAAGTTGCAAATAATGATTTGCTATATCCTCAACAAAAAAATACTTATAGAATAAGCCTCAAGAATTTTCAAGGAGATCAAGAGATGATATCATGAGGGCGAGTGCTTTATAGGAACAACCCTAAATGATAAAAGGATTAGATCATGACAAATGCCAACATCTTATGTGATGAGACAAAATGATCTAATAAAATTTCACTCTAGTTAATAGAAAAACACTCCTAAATTAAACTTAAGTGCATGAGAATAAATTAACCTAATAATCAATGAAAGATTAATTAATTATTAGCTAATGCATGATTACTCTAACAATAAATTATTTATGTGCAAAAGAAAGGAAAAATCCTCATCATGATTATAATTTCATGGAATGTGGGGTTTCAATTTCCCTCTCAAACAAACTATGTTATGGCACCTAATAGAAGATATAAGCCTAGGTATTATGATTTTGTAAGAAACACATTTGAGTCTAGATTCATTTAATAAAGTATTGAGATCCAAATGAGAAATATAAATTTTGCTATTTTTTATTCAAATGGAGCTTTAGATGGAATTACAACTTTATAAAACCTTACATCATTCTTTGAATAAAATTCTTGTCCAAATTGGTAATCAATATGGTTTTTTCATTGTTAGAGTACAAGTTTTCTTTTAATTGATACAATAGTGAAGATGGTGAATCATGTAAGGGAAAAAAATCAAGAATTTGGGTTGTAATAAAGTGGGGGAGATCCATTCTTCTAAATATAGAAATGAGCTTACATCCTTGTCATGATTATACTTTCATGGAATGTGAGGGTTTTTGTTTTCCCTCACAAGCATATGATGTCAAGGAATGCCATAACCCTCTCAATCAACACCATTGTTCCAATTGTTTGAGGGTTATACTGGGAGGTGCCTAGTTCTTAAAAACTATTTTAATTATTGCTAGATGATTTTTGGATTTGATTGTGTAATAATTTTTGCATCGTTTCGGATCACACTCGGTGATCCATCATCAAGATAATTGAGAGCTCAAAAAGAATTAATGATATAATTTGATTATTGATATTTCAATATTTTATTATATTATTTTTCTATGTGTTATCTAGTACTATGATTCATTTAAATTGATTTGTGGAATAATTCAAAAGGGAATCATGATGGGAAAGGATTGAGTTTGCAGTTTCAATTCAAAAGGAAATCTTGATCACAAAGGACCAAAGACACCAAGCAAAGTAAAAGGAGGATGCATGGCTTCATGAGGGGGTAGCAAAGTTGACACACTGCATGAGTCGAATCCAGTACCAGAAAAGGCATGAAGAAAATTGAAGAAACTTTCCATACAATGAGGGAAATCGAGGGTAGGGTGGTAAAAAGTGGGAGATAATTGGCCCTTTGGAGAAAGGGTTGAATAGATTACCACATAGAGTGATTACATTGAAAGTGCAATGGAATCAAAGTGTTGACCACTTGATGAATCCCCAGGATTTGAAGGACCAATCTGTTGTCCAATAATTGACACAATCAGATGGCAATAGAACATATGATGAAACATTAGCAAAGGGCTTTTCTAGATTGGTGAATGGGAAGCATAGATGTCAAAAACATAGAACATTGAGGAAATTAAATATAGAGCAGTTGATGCCAACACAAATTTTGAATTAATGCATAGGGAAAAGAATTGTCTCAAAGATGGTAGGCACCATGCTGAGCACACATTTAAACCGAAGCAAATTAGAGAATGAGGAATGACAATAAAAGTGTAAATATAGGTGGAAGATGGGAGAACACAGTGGATGATCCTAGGATAGACATCTTTATTGCAAAATTGAGATGACATTCAAGAAGTGGCAACCAATTTCCAAAGTCATGGATTCGACAGGACTGAGAAACAAATGATGGTAGCACATGAATTGATCTAGAGGGAATTGAATTAAATGAAATAAAATGAAAGATTTCTATTAACGTCCACAAGGTCTAAGTTGTTTATGGGATCCAAGAGCAGCACATGATCCTTCCTAGAAACAAGACACCAATTTTTTTTAAAGTTTGTAATCTCCTCTCGAAGAAAATCTTTGGTAGTGAATTTTGATAAAAAAGTTTGTAGTTTTGTTCAGTCTTGTCTCAAATAAAATGTTTAAATTTTCAATTTTCAAGATGTCTTTATAACTAATACGAATTTCATTGTATGTTGAACACTCCATGATGAAGTGTCATTATGTCTCCACCACTCCCTTGTTGCAAAATATGCAAATTCTCTTTTCCCATTCCTCTTTGAGCATCATGTTGGGCATTGTTTGTCATTGATGTCAAAGGTGGACATATTGATTGTTGAATGGATTAGGTTGGTGGCATCTATTGGTGTTGGTGCAAAGTTATTTTATCATTGCTTCATTGATGTCAAAGGTGATAATGGTTCAAGCTCATCCATTTTATCATTGCTTCATTGATGTCAAAGGTGATTGGTATCTCTTGGTTCATGTATCAGTCAAGATAGGGCAGGTAGAAGTTATGGTGTAAACATTCTTTAGGGTTTGGTGAACCTTTATATTTGATAATCTAAAATTCTAAGTGCCACTAAAACCCTAAGACATTTCTAAACCCTAAAAGACCTAGAGTTTACATGGTCATCAATTCTTAATCCATCTTATGTTATAATTTAAAAGTGACCTATTATAGCAGGTTGTAAGTCACTTAAGTGACTGCTTGAAGGGAGTTAAGAATATTATTAACCATCCCATCCTCTTATAGTTAACTAGCACGATAGGTTAATGACTTATATTAAACCACCTAAAGTGAAATCAATGGTATATATTTAATTATGGATTGGCAGCTAAAGAAGAATCACATGTCAATATTTGAATTCATGAATGGTTGCTTCCTATTGATCCAACTTTGACAGGTGTTTTGAGGTATTCATCGTTGAAGTTGGTTACCACAGTTTTGTAATTGTAGGAAAAATGATGGAAAGAAAAAAAAAAAAAAAAGGAAAAAAATTTGAGGTTTTGTTGTTTTAGAGTGTGGTTTTCGATGTAATGAAAAGGATATATAGTGTTAAGTTGTTCCTTTAATATAAAAATGTGAGTGGAAAGATTGTGAAAAAGTGACTGCAGACAGCAAGAGGAAATTTGAATTGCTTTATCAATTGAGTTTATTCCTTTCACTATGGAATATGACTCAAAGAAATGAATGTGCAGGAATTATCAATAATGCATTGGAGATTATTTGAGGAGTGTTGAATGATAGATATATATGTGATGCTTTTGTTGAATTGTGTCTTGAAATGTATTCTCTTTACACCTAATCAGTGTGTGCAAGAGATATATCATACTTTTGGTTTTATTTGTATTAATGAGTGACACTTACTCTGCACAGATGGACATGATCTGAATATGATCTCTGGTCTTTGATTATGTATTGAAAAAATGAATACTTGTATTTGATATGTTAAAGAGAGTCCTGTGAAGGTGTCTTTGTTTATGTTTGCAAAAGGGTGTGTGGTTGTGGTGTGAAACAAAAAAGAGGAGAGGCATTTTGAGACTTGGATTTTTTGATTGATATCTGTGTGAATAGGGAGGATGGTGTTTGTAGAAATGCAGTTGCAGAGATAAACCATTTGAGCAGTGGATTGTATTTTAATAGGGTAACCCCCTGAAATGGATTTTCTTCTTTCATTGGAGATTGGTCATTAAGACCATGGAGATATTTGCTAGTGAGCCATACTTGTAACCAGTGAGGTTCCTTTGCCAGTGAGGAATACTTGTAACCAGTGAGGTTCCTTTTCCAATGAGGCATACTTGTAACCAATGAGGTTCCTTTGCCGGTGAGGCATATTGTATAGCCAGTAAGGATTTTCCAGTGAGGCTTTGTAATCAGTGGGATTTTATTAAGCCAGTGAGGCAATTTTTTTCAAGTGGTTTCATATCCCTATGAGGATTTTCCACTCATAAATCACTATGTTATAATTTCTCATTGTTTGTGGTCTACTTGGTTTGCATGTTTAAATATTCAGTCTTGTGTATCTTTCAACATTTGAGTTTCTATGGTGTCTTCAAATTTTATGATCTGCTTATGTTCTTTATGTTCAATCAAGCTTGAAAGCTTTACATGCATGATGCAACACTGTTGAGAACTTGTTGAGATGTTTTGGCATTGTTGTCATTGATGTCAAAACCTAGGATCCAGAAGGTTGTGCTCCAGATGATATACAAAATGATCTATCATGTGCTTTGATGTTGAGCAATGTGGATATTATTCTTGTTCCGGATATGGCAGTACTTCTTTTTGGGACATCCATGGAAGACAGTTAATGTAGAATAATGGAGACTAATATTTTGATGTTGGTTGTTGTACTCAAAGCTTATTTCAGGTATCCTTGCTATCCAAACATTCATGTAGCATGTTACAAGTTTTGGTATGTCTAATGCATTTCTCTAGTTGATACTGAAATTGATGGAAATCAAGATTTGGTCTTCGTTGTGGCATTCCCATCGGCTCCGGAATATATTTCATGCAAAGTTTGCTATCTTTTGGTAATTATGTTATCTTATGTATGACCTATTTATGGGTCTCTTGGTAATATGGTAAGGATATCTTTATGTGCGACGTATTCTTTGGGTTCGGTGCTAGCGTGCCAAGTCTAGTTGAATATTTCAAGGTTGTTCTTCAAGCCGACATGTTTTGCTAGGCCGACTTACTTTATTCTACGGGTACATATGTATATATCGAACATCTCTTTGGTTCAAGATAAGAACTATGGTGTGTGCGAACAAGGATGCGAAGGATTATGCGATAAGAAACAGAGAAGGAAGCATAAGGAAAGTGTCAGGAAGAAGTAATAAGTAGTGTAGAGGTTGTGTAAGGAAAGTGGGAAAAAGATTCTTGACTGGATATGCTGTAGACAAATATTGTGCTCTAAATCGGAACTGACTTCATGCATATGTAGATGCGGCTTCATCAATTAATTTTTGTTAGTGAGACTATTTTGTTTTTGTATTAATTGGGAAGTGAGCCTTACCTATAGTGAACATTTTTGGTAGTGAGCCTTTGTAAAATTCACCTTAACCGGTGTCACCTTAACCAGTGCTTTATAATTGAGAATTAGCATTCTCCGTGGTTTTTCCCATCTTGGGTTTCCACATAAATTCTGGTGTTCATTGTGCATGGTGTTGTTATGTGCTTTCATGTTCATATATGTTTGATTATTATCTGATTGATTTAAGCTTGCTCCAGATTAATTAAAGTTAAGAAAATTGTTTTATGATAATTGTTTCACCCCCCCTTTCAGTTATCCAGACTGTTCAACAATTGGTATCAAAGCTTGGTCCCTTGCAGATATAGCTTAACCGCTTGAGGGAGATCTTGGCAGTTTGAATGGATGGCAGGAGATTATTACTTTGATGAAGTATTGAAGACAATGTTAGATGACATGGAAAGCACAAAATCTGAAAATGAAGAATTGAAAGAAAACATCAGGGAGGCAAATGCTTATATCTTAAAGCTAAGGGAGAAAATCCAGAAATTCAAAGTAAGACATAGAGAGGTCTGTGAGGAATTTAAGGAGTCAAAGGAAAGTGTTGTGAATCTAAAGCTATAGTTGGATGAATGCAAGAAGATTGAAGAAAATCTCAAAGATACCATCAAACAAAAATTAGAAGAAAATGAGAAGTTAGATCAAGAGTTAAGAAAGTTGAAATCAGAAGCAAGAGTATGTGAAAGTAGCATAATTCTAGATCAACTCTTGTCCCTACAAAAATGTCACAAGGATAAAGGAGGACTTGGCTTCTCGGGTGAAAGCTCAAATCAAAACACTAAGGGTAAAGACAAAGTAGTTGATGCTGAAGCGAGATCTATTGTAACAAGCAAGGTCTAAAACTCTAGAACACCTACAAAAAGACCTTCGGTCAGGAAACCAAATGCTCAAAGGTACTTATCATTTAATGGCTATTATTTTCTATGCAAAAATTTTGGACATAAGGTTGTAAAGTGCAGAAGCAAGAAGGAATTGAGTACTGAATGCTTTAACTATCACAAGTTTGGTCACAAAGCAACTCATTGCAGAAGTGAATTATCTAATCCAACTAGAAGGAATGGAATGAATAATCTCTTTCATGGTAATTTTCATTTATTCCATGGTTATGGTCACAAAGCTAATCAGTGCAGATCTAGGGTTCACTTAGTTAAGTCAAGACAAATATGTTACAAATGTAGTCAACTCAGACATTATGCTAACTAATGCAGATATGTTGCTATAGAAAATCTTGAAAACAAAAAGAAGATTGCAGAATCAGATGAATCTAAGAAGAAGAAGACCATGGTTTGGAAGAAAAAAGGAAATGAGTGTGGGGAGCTCTCCTATGGTACTAGATCTTGGTACAAGCTCTTCTAGAATCTGAGCCAACCTGCCTTGGCTCAGGGGGAGTTTTGTAATGCATATCTTGACAGTTCCCCCTCTCCGAAGTAATATTGATGTGTTTTCAACATGACTAAGTTTGATCCGGTTGATGATGTATGATGGAGCTTAATCCGGCTGATTGAAAAGAGAAGTACAATTGATGGTGTCATCGATGTAAGTTTTTGGCAGCAAAATCATCATGAGCAATTAAGGATAAAAGGTGGAGTTTCAAATTATTTCTCACAGTTTGCAAAGAAGGAAAAAAGGTTTCACTGAGCGATAATAGGATTAAAGAAGTTAAGTGCGACGATGGAATCCATGTTGGTTGATAGTGTATCCAGTGGCAATATTTTACTGAGACTGAAGGGAGTAGAGTTGGACGAATTTGATCATCAGAAGATGAAGGAAATGGAACTAGGGTTGAAGATTGATGAATTATAGAATATAAGTTCCCTGGGTATGGATTTATGGGAAGAATTCCCTTGGATTGCTGAAAAAGAGTCTATCTTGTTCTTGTTGAGTCGATTCAAGGATGACAACATTGTTTTGGACAAACCTTATATGATTACTAAGGAAGCCGTTGAAGCTATTACTAGATTGTGCAGTGTTAAAGACCTCCCTGAGAAGAAGACAGTAAAATATAGAGAAGTGAAGGAACTTACTGGTATCGACAAAGATCCCCGAGCTCTACTGATAAATACCATTCTTGATCCTATAGTAAGGTATGTTGCTTATGGTATCACTTACAAAATCTATTTATGAAATCGTCAAGGTTCTACATTGGCTATTGTTGTGTATCTTGCACATAAGATGGTGAAGAAAAATAAACAGTTTGAATTGTGTAGTCTAATAATGGAAAACCTAATTGAGAATGTCATAATCTATTTGGTTGAGAGTTATCCCTTCCGATTTCGGTCCTTGCTCATGTGTTTAGTATTCTACTTTCTAAATTTGTTACCATCAAAAGAGAATATCAAGTGGAAGTCTAACATCCCTATTGGAAAGCAAGTTTACAGATATTTGGAATGTATGGAAGATAAAGCAAATGCATGCAAAGTTTATTTCTCATTCCTGTAGATGGATATGTGCTCCGGTATGTTAGTGTCTAGTGCTACACCTATCAATCAATTTGAGGAGGGTTCCTCCTCCGGTAAGAAGGAGTTAGAGGTTGTCATTAGTGGTTCCCCTCTAAAACCTAAAAGGAGGAAAATTAACACAAAGGATTTCATCACTATCTCAGAAGAGAAGGAGAAGGAAGAAGAGTCTCTACCTGGATCCGACTCTTTCAATCTAGATGAAGTTCGTTCGGTGTTGGATGAGGGTGATATGAAAAAGATTGGTGAAATTTGGTATGCATGCTCTCCAGACGGTAGGCCTAGAATTGAAGATGCTTTTGTTGGTTATCTGCTCAAAAAGGGTATTATTGTTTTTGTTGTTTTTGACTTTCTATTGGATGATCTGGTAGAAGTTGTTGAAGAAAGGTTGCTGAGGGAAGGATCTGAAGGACATAAAATCCAAGCTATGATTGAGAGAAGGTATGAAAAATCCAAAAAAAAGTTATCCAAACACATTGGTGATACAAGAGAATGCATTAAGGGGATGTCTGACATGTCTACAGATACTATCTCCAGTGGCCTGCTACTATTGACAACTTTAGAAGTAGAATTGAAGCTATTGAATCTAAATTGAATGATATTAGAAAGTGTTTTGACTTCTTCAAATATAAAGATGGAAAACAAAGAATAAGAGTTGGTGAGGTGCAAGTTGAGTTATTGTCTACTCAGAGACTGAGTGAAGACTTGGTTAAAACTTTTAGGTTGGTCAAAGAAATTGTTGAGGTTCGGTTGGATCATCTCTCTGGGATACTTTCTGATGCAGAGGATTGTGAATGACAGTGCCTGTCTCCGAACTAGTCATCTTCATTTATGTTGACTCTACTGCAAAGTATATGTGCCAGAATGGTTTCTGCAATGCAATCTTGGAAGAGGATTCTTCCAACTGTGAGAGAAAGGTACAAGAAAATATTTCGTGTGAAAAGTGTTATTTTTACTTGATCTCCTGAATGGTCTTATTTGTCCCTTTTCCTTTGATGGCAAAAAGGGGGAGAAAAATGAGAGAAAAACAAAAACAAAAAAGAGGAATTGATTTGCTTGACTAAGGGGGAGCGCTTGGAGTTTTGGAGTTTTGTGTTTTTGAGTTTTTGTTGTTTTGCCATTAATGCCAAAGGGGGGATTGTTGAGAAGTTGTTGAGATGTTTTGGAATTGTTGTCATTGATGTCAAAACCTAGGATCTAGAAGGTTGTGCTTCGAATGATATACAAAAATGATCTATCCTATCGTGTGCTTTGATGTTGAGTAGTGTGGATATTATTCTTGTTCTGGATATGGCAATACTTCTTTTTGGGACATCTTGGAAGATAGTTAATGTAGAATAATGGAGACTAATCTTTTGATGTTGGCTGCTATACTCAAAGCTTATTTTAGGTATCCTTGCTATCCGAACATTCATGTAGCATGTTACAAGTTTTGGTATGTCTAACTGCATTTCTCTGGTTGATACTGAAATTGATGGAAATCAAGATTTGGTCTTGGTTGTGGCATTCCCATCGGCTCCAGAATATATTTCATGTAATTCAAAGTTTGCTATCTTTTGGTAATTATGCTATCTTATGTATGACCTATTTATGGGCCTCTTGGTAACGTGGTAAGGAGATCTTTATGTGCGACCTATTATTTGGGTTAAGTGCTAGTGTGTCGAGTCTTATTGAATATTTCAAGGTTGTTCTTCAAGCCAACATTTTTTGCTAGGTTGTTTTACTTTGTTCTATGGGTACATATGTATAACTAGAACATCTCTTTGGTTTGAGATAAGAAGTGTGGTGTGTGCGAGCAAGGATGCAAAGGATTATGTGATAATAAATAGAGAAGGAAGTAGAAGGAAAGTGTTAGGAAGAAGTAATCAATAGTGCAAAGGTTGTGCAAGGAAAGTGGGTAGAAGATTCTTGACCGGATTTGTTGCAGACAGATATTGTGCTCTAAACTGGAATAGACTTCATGCATATCTAGATGCAGCTTTATTAGTTCATTTTTATCAGTGAGACTATTTTCTTTTTGTATTATTTGGGCAGTGAGCCCACCGACAGTGAGCCTTACCTACAATGAGCATTTTTGGTAGTGAGCCTTTGTAAAAATCACCTTAACCAATGTCACCTTAACTGGTGCTTTATAATTGAGAATCAACATTCTCTGTGGTTTTTCCCATCTTGGGTTTCCACATAAATTTTGGTGTTCATCGTGCCATGTGTTGTTATGTGCTTTCATGTTCATATCTGTTTGATTATTATCTGATTGATTTAAGCTTGCTCCAAATTAATTAAAGTTAAGAAATTTTTTTTATGATAACTGATTCACCTCCCCTCTTAGTTATTCGGACTGTTCAACATGATCAGTATTTTATTAAACTATTTAGTCATAATCCAACCAATTATCAATACATATTTAACTGCAACAATGAATGATTACATGAATGAAATCAAAACACCACATAACACATAAACACCAAGATTTTTATGTGGAAAACCCAAAAAGGGAAAAACCACGGTGAGGATTAACTCACAATATATTATAACCGGTTATAAGATATTACAGGGCTCACTACCAGGACTCACTATCCTTAAGAGGCTCACAACTTGAAAATAGGTACACGAAAAAATGTGGCCACATAACCAAGGAATGAACTGATGTAAGATGCACCTTGTGCTGAATTCAGTTCCAATAAAGTTTTGAATACAAAATACTGCTCTGCTATGCAATCACTCAACATACACTGCAATTATGCCCTTATTCTGATTTCACACATAAAAATTTGAAAGTTCGCACAATATCAGATTTTTCATATGTTCTACTTCACCTCTTCTCATCATGCAACTCAAGACTATTCCACATATATACCCTATTACATCCACGTACATTAATTAGGTTGGCCTAATTAGATGTAGCTCCAATTCAATTCAAAAAACACTTTGTTGGCTTCATACATGGAAACAAACTTCTTCGCGCTCAAAGAAAACGTGTAAAACTTGAATTAAGGTTGGCATGGATCTAAAATAGATCCCCTTAACATCTACAATTCATATTAATCTTCATAGCACAACTTCAAGCATTAGGTCGGCCAGGGATTAGACTCAATCACAAAATAATCCAATCCATCCAACATCGATCATCCATGTAATTGTATAAGCATGCGCCATCTAGAATATATGTAGTATTGACACCTGTAAATCATCTCCCAAAATTGTAGAGTCTAAAACCAAACATTGGAGGAATGTGGACCAGATAACGCTTACCAACTTGTATTGTATAAGCCAAAATACAATTTTCCAAACTTCTGTCATACGTAACTTTCAACCCAATCAACGAAAATCACTAAAAACTTGAGCATAGGTGTATTTTGCAGTCTTGAACAACATACTGTAACCACATAAGCCAATCTTATAACATGAGAAAATCCAGACCAAATTATTGGATCAAGATGACACAAAAACTATTTCCCGGATCAGACAAAACTATCAACAAACAATGTTGGCATCAATGACAATGCATCAAAGGGTTCCTTCTTCATTCTTTGAACAATCCCCCCCTTTTTCATTGATGGAAACATGTGCCAAAAATGAATTTCAATCAAAATGAATTTCAATAATTCAACTTCAAATTTGTCTTCCAAAACTTCTCCCCCAAACACAATATCTAAAC
The DNA here is from genome assembly GCA_007258455.2 of Sequoia sempervirens. Taxonomy (NCBI): domain Eukaryota; kingdom Viridiplantae; phylum Streptophyta; class Pinopsida; order Cupressales; family Cupressaceae; genus Sequoia; species Sequoia sempervirens. Next base: position 17,043 of record VDFB02332278.1, read on the forward strand.
TTCTTTAGATATTTCCAACACAATTTTAGCACCAAAACTTCTCCAAAAACTTCTTCAACTTCTCCCCCTTTGACATCAAGGACAAAGGGTGTGCCAATGAGACACATGAATAGAAAGACAACTAAAATGAAATAATTGGCTCCCCCTTAGGGACTTATCCCCAAAATTACATCCGATCATATGTACAGGAAAGAAAAACTAAAAGCAACTAAAAAATAGTATACAAGGTGAGATATGTTCACCCAAAGGAGGAATTACCTTCAAGTTCTTTGAGAATGGCTTCCCAAGAATATTTACCTTCATCCCAACTCCTCTTAGCCGTAACAAGTGCCTTATGCATTGATTCCAACTTCACCAAGCTATCCTCTCCTTCTTTCAGAGTTGTTGGATAAGGATTTATCTTTTCAAGTTTTTCAGCTTCAATAAGAGCACATGGTATAAGTATATGCTTGCACTTTACCAGGTCTCCAAGTTGTCTGAATCGCCTTATAACATCCTCTTTTTGTCTTTGCATGTTGAAAAACTTATTTTGCAAGCCTCAAATTCCAGTCCAAGAGGCATAGTTTCTGTCTTGTATGAGGTCATAAGTTTTGGAGGAATTAGTTAACTATGACTCTATTGAGTCCATTAGGTCCTTAATTCCTTGAGTAGCATCCGACCATCTCATGCAATACAAGAATAGTGTATGAGCCCCATCCTCACATTCCTTCACTTCTTCCAAGCATTTCATGACCTTTCTATGTGCACTTGCACATCTGTCTTGAATCTCAAGCAATCTTTTCTCTGCAATACTTGACTCAACTTATTTTGCAGCTTGCTCCTTTAGACTAGAAGTATATTCTCTAAATGAATCAAGCATAAATTTCAAATTCTCAACAGGTGTTAAAGAATCATCAACAATGGTACCGAGGGTTGCATCCTATAAAAATTTAATGGCATCATTGATTAGCTCAGTCCCCTTCTGATGGGTTTCTATAATTTCTTTTCTCCCGGAGGTAATAAAAGTGTCTCCAATCTCCAATCTCTGAACATATGTGATCTTGTTCAAATCAACATAGCCTTGTTATGATGGCAGTTGAACCAATTGGGGAGGAATGAATGGTTGAATCCTTATTTATCTTGTCAGAAGACCCTTGAGAGTGTTTTTAGAGGATTCTCCGAGTGACTTTGTTGGCTCTATGGTCTTCTGGGATTCTTCTTCATTTCTTTCAACTACAGATTCTTCTTTCTCTTCTTCTTCTTCTTTTATTGAGGTGTTTTCCTTTTTCCTATCTTTCTTTTCATCCTTCTTTTTATCTTTATTTATCATCCTTCTCATCATTATTTTTTTCATCTTTACCTTTTTCTTCTTCTCCATTTTAATTTTCTTCACCTTCATTTTCGGTATCCTTATTTTGTTTGTCATTTTGATCTTCAACATCATCATTGACATCATTCTTATTCTGATCTTTTAGAGGAGGAAATGTCTTCGGATGGGCATGCATATCATCAACTGTATTCCCTAGGACATCCAAATGTGGAATCTCATTTGTGGAATAAGCATTTACCTCTTCTACTAGTACTTCTTGAAACACATGTGAATTAGATATGGGAGGAATATTTTCCTCTTCATCAGTAGCTTTATCTTTACTGGGCTCCTTGAATTGAGTTGTCTCGGATGAAGGACCATCAATATCCACTATTGCAGTGCCATTTCTCTCACTGTATCAAAATTTTCATGTTTCAACTTTACTGTGTTGTCCTTCTCTATGGTCATAAGGATGGTGACCCTTTGTTTTACCCTGAACTATTGTGTGTATGCTTCTAGTAGTGTTGGATCTAAAAAATGCATATTACAAATCCTAAGAGGATGCCAGGCTCTATGATTAGACTTGCAATGTTCTTGAACCAATGAATGGAGTTAACCTAAACGGTTGATGACTCCCTGCACTTCAGACTCTACTAAACCTAGGCGGGTGGACCTTGATAACTAAAGCATATTAAAAGAATGTATGATTTGATCAAATTGATGGATCTATCCACAATGGCAAATAGAGTGGGATAGATGAAAACTTGTTAATTACTCCTACTCCTAGTACTGAATTTGAAATGTGAATGTATGGATAAGATTTTATGAAATTCTAAAATGGAATTGGTATGACCAATGCCTACTTTTGTTGGGCTAATGGAGTCAAGAGGTGAAAGATATGTGATTTACTCACTAGCTACAATTCTAATTGTTTGGCACTTGTGATTGTTTATACCTTGTATAAATGTGCAAGAATGTGAATGACAAACTCTACTTATTGATCCAATTGATCCTATTAGGCTACTATGATTTATTAAAAGGATTTTAATCCTTCCTTGAAGGAACCAATTAAAAGAATCACACAATGACAACAAATTTGTATTGACAAATGAAGTATTTCCTCAATTTGAATAACAAGATAACATCAAGTTGGAGACATTATGATAATCTTATCAATTACCTAACTCTTCTTATTGATCCAAATATTACCTCCAAGTTAGTGTAATCAATCAAAAGGATTTTAATTCTTTAATAGAAACCAATTAACTTGATTACACAAAAACAAGTGTGTCTTGATGAAACTGAAATATCAACTTGGATACACAGGTTCAAATAACAGAGAAATAACAATGTGGAGACATCCAAATAATTGTTCAACTCAACAAACAATAGACACCAGATTTTAGCCACCAGATTAAAACTTCTTCTCCATTTGCATTATTTCAAGAGATTTTGCAATACACATCATGATATTTTGTTTTGGCAACTGTTCCACCTATCCAACTACCTAACTACTAATTCTAGTCTAATTCTAATGATTTCTTCATTTGATTTCATTTGGCATATATACATTATATCTTCTAGGGTTATGACCCTTCGCTCGCCCATCTGTGCATCGCTTCACTTTATTTTAATTAATTGCCTTCGGCAAATTAAAATACTTTAATCTTCATTATCTCCATGAAATTTAATTCAATAGTAATCTTCAGGTAAAAAATAATTATCCCCTTTTAACTCCCTTTGCATTTGCCTCCTCATAAAATTTAATTTTCATTTGTTACCATTCATTAGATTTTCATATCTCTTTTTACCCATACCATATTTAATAAAATATTATTTCAATAGAAATCACCCACTTCTAACCCCCTTGATTAAAATATTTTATTTTATAAAGAAAACACTCTCTGTGTCTACCTTCACCTTTATTCAATAAGTCTTCACTTTATTACTCCCCCAATTTCTTATTTAAATCTCTTCTTTATTTTTACCCATATTGTACTGATAGAATTCATTTTAATATTTATTACTCCCGCAATTTCATATTTAAATCTCTTCTTTATTTTTACCCATATTGTACTGATAGAATTCATTTTAATATTAAAGCTTTCATATTAGTGATCAAGTCATTAAATGGGTATCTAGAGGGTAAATTTGTGCTAGGTGACCTCATTTCTAGCTGTGAATATTTGAAGTCAATGTACTTATCCCAGAGAAGGTGTGATATATAAAACCCTTTTTATATAGCCTTTGAATATCAGTTGGGTCTTCAAATTTTAATAACTCAAAGGCACGGTGATGTATCCAAATGTCAACAGAGTATGTCACAGCCTATAATGTTCGCCCATAGCCCTCATTAACCGTATCTTTTGCAGATCTTTCCAAACTTTCTTTCTTCATCAATTCGGCCTTCTCATATCACTCGCAATATTCTTTTACCTTTTGCTTATCCTGAACTGCTTCCCCCAATCGCTTATCCTGAGCAACCTCAAGAAGTTGCTTGAAAATCGTTTCATTTATAACCTCCATGGTTAAAATGCCTTGACTCTAAACTGAAGTGGGTAGTGATAAAAAATTGCTTTCTTGGCTTTTCTCTACCTGTACTCATATTATGCTTCATGGTGATCTTCTCCTATGCAAGATTACTATCCTTTTGAATTGCAATATATTGGTCAACTAACTTCCTACTTTCATAGTAATGTAGTGAATATTATTTTATCCATCACCACTGAATAAGCCCAAATGTTCATGTGAAGTGTTGTTTGGCTTCTAACTCATTTTCATGCCCATGTTAAAACTCTTCTTGACCAAATTGGGAGAAAATGTGATTTGAGACTATTATGTGCTTAATTGATGTAGAATTATAACTATATTATTCATGCTACATGGGTGTGATCTCAAGTCTTCAAGAGTTCAACTTTTATATCAATACTTCAAAACTTATTCTTTACCTTTTGATGTACTGGGGTGAATTCAGACTATTGATCATAATGGCAATCCCTCTTTCTCATGAACTTGACTTAGGAAGGGGCTCTTTTGTATTGCATATGAACACTCAAACCTGAATGGGTATTCATTAGAATTTGTTTTTTGACATGACACTACAGTCAAAAAGAGCCAAGTGGCCTCCAGAATCGCTGTGGAAAACTGATCAAATATTCTCTTGGAGCCATGAAAATTCACCAGTATGTTAATTGATGGTAGGGGAGTGTGGTTGCAAGATAGATTGGTATGAAGTTATTGAGATTGAAAGTTGTTAACAATCAAAGTTGCTTATTTAACATTTTTTGAAAACTGCCACTGTCAAACTCAACTAAAACCCACCAACTTCCCCTTTTGAAAAAATATCAAATCTGAACTTGGGAATTTATAAATTGGAGGATTGGTTCATTTAGGATCCATGAATATGTTTGCAAAAGGATTTATCATCAATCTTCTTCATTCACAAGATATCAAGAGTCAAACTTGACCCCTCTGCAGCTGTTCTAGAAATGCAGTCTCCAAACTGGGTAAAATCCATTTGGTTTTGATTTTGAAAAAATACCAAATGATGTCCTAAAGCCCTGAAAACTAACATGGATGCACATTGAGATGGGGATAATCTAAAGCACCAATTGGTTTTTAATGAAACTCTTTTAGTTGCTTAATATTTTCCTCCAAAGTTGACCACTTTAACATATTTAACACTGTGTAAACAATAGACCTTCCCAGAACCCTTCAACTTGTCCTTTTGAAACCTTGGCAAAGACACTCACATATGATAGATGAACATGTCCACAAAGTGATTTTTCATGAAATTGCACTAGCTTCATTTTGTGATTTTTCAAAGTGGGCACTTTGAGGCAGTTTTTACAAATGCATTTCTGAGTGTTGCAGTTCATTTCCTCATCAATTTTGTAAAAAATTGGCCAAAAATTTTAGGCTCCAACACTTGTAGGGTGGCCTTATCATCCTCAAACAAAGAGGATCCAATATTTCTCAAAGCATCGGTTTTGATCTTGTTTTATGCTTTGACAGCCTTATGTCTTCTTTTCACCAAAGCTTTCCATACAACATTAGTTACCTTCTCCTTTATGTTGTCCATACTTTCATCCAAAATGATCATATACTGAACAAGTGCATCTATAATAGTTTTTTGATCTTCCCCATCAACTTCATCATACAATTTGGCAACGGCTTCTAATAATCCATCATGTTCTAACATATTGTTAACCAAGGATTCCAAATTTATAGGTGAACGAGGTCTTACCGAAGGAGTCTCGGGCTTCTTCTTCTCAGGATTTGATGTGCCTTCATCTATTTTCTTTTCCTCTTTCTTCTTGCGTATATGAATTATGAAAGCTTCTTTCTCCTTTTCCATCTCCTCTTCTTTAGAAGAATCCACAATATTAACTCTAGCCCTTTTTGATGCAGTACTAACCTCTTGTGAGGCACCTTCACCACTAGTGGAAACATTGCTTCTTCTCTTTCATTTCAATTTTTCTTCTTCCTCTAGCCCAAGTTCAATTTCTTCTTCCACAACATCACTTAGGTTTCGATCTACATGCTTTTTGTTTCTTTCTTCTTCTAGAGGTAGTAGGAGGTGCTACCAAAGGTACATTCTTCTTCTTTAAGGTTTGAGTGTTGGGTTTAGAGGGTGCAAGTGTATCAACTGTAGTAGGAGCATTGGGCTCCACCTTCTTCCCTTTAATGGTAGTTGTGGTAGTAGGTTTTGGCATTGCAGAGACAGGGGTGGAAGTTGATCTTCCTAATCTACATGGTCTGAAGGACTCACCAACAGTTTCAACTGCTTTAGCTTTCCTCTCTGCTACAACTTCCCTCAATCTTTCAACATCTTCTTTTGAGAAGCCATGCATTCCAAAGAGTTGTTCAACTTGTTTGTCACCCTTTTGGTTCTAGAAGGTGCTGAAGTCTCCAAGTATACTTTAGTAGATTTCTCCTCATATGTGTCGTGTCTAGGCAGAGATGGGTCCTTAGGGCTGCTTAACAATATTTCTATGTATCTCTCAACCTCTTTCTCATCAATTTCATATCCTAGGGGTTCAATCCATATTGTTCTGGGTTCTACCGCCTCTATTATGCATTCATCAGTGGAGACAAGAAAGGTTATGTATTTGCATACTTCTCTACTAAACTTTTAGGAATTCTTTCTCTCTCATACACGTTCCTTTGGAATACAGAGAAAATGCAATCAATGCATCATCCTATGCATTGCAGTTTCCAATGTTGTGCAAATATTCAAAAATTTGGTGTGCAACTGGTTTGCTTCTATCCCATGTAATTTTCTTGCTTCCTGGTAACTCTCTCATAAAGTAGAAAAGCAAGCAAACAATCAGTGTTCCATACTTGAAAGCATATTTCTTTTTTTTGGTCTAATGCAAGTTCTCCAAAAGTTGTTGCCGAAGCAACTCACACAAATCATAATCCTTCCCATTTACTATCATGTCATGAGCAACATATATTGTAGTTGTAGATATTGAGTTTTCTTTGTTTTGGAAATAGATTTTGAGACCAATCATGATAAATGGATACTTCACCATAGGATTGATGATAGGTTTGGTTTTTAGTGCTCTCCTATCAAATGTGGCACTAGTTAGATACATAACTATATCATTTTTTATAGACTTCAACACAGGTATGGGTCTAGTATCACACAATCTATTCACAACCTTAATTGCATCCTTAGAAATCAATCCAGGCATATCAGTCCACATGAATTTTTCATGCATTCTTCTTAGGGCCATCTTCACATACTTTGCATCGAAATCATTGCTAAAGTTAGGAGACCACTTCCAAATGTCTAGTTTCTTTTGCACCAGGTTAGCATATTCTGGTTTCACCAAAAATTCATCTCTAGTTAACTCATTAGACCATAAATCCTTGAGAACTTGGTGATCATATTCTTCCAATTTATAGCGTATATAGATTCTTGTGTCTTTAGTGGGAAAAACCTTAATTGAGATCTTTGAAAATGCACTGTCGGGGTCATTCTAGAAAAATTTCCATGAAAACCTCTTAAACTTCAGTCTAGGTCTTTCAATAATCTCAACTACGATTGGTGTAGCCATTATATCCTCAATCCTTTCTCCAAATTCTTGTAAAATCACCTCTAATATAAATCGACAAAGAATAGATAGTAGTAAATACCTTTTTCGTGCTCAACAGGAACTAGGGTTTGAACCAATTCACCTCAACTCGCCTTCAATCACTTCTTAATTCGTTCTACTTTCTTTCAAATGTGTGAAAGTGATTTAAAAATTGACTAGGAACTTCAATTTATACATTATCGATCTACCCTAAATCCGCATTTAATGCCTTGAATTTCCAAAAGCTGGCAAGCACTTCATTGAAACATTGTAAACCCTATAAGGCTCCGCAATATTTTAGATTTGCATATTTTATACCAGAATATTTTCCAAAAGCTTAATCATACCATTATTCATCATATATCTTCGTGTCATTGCTTGACGCCTCATGATTCCAAGGGGTTGTTATATTTTTTTGTTATTGCTCCCCCTAAGCTTTTCATGGGCTTAGTTTTAAGAAGAAATATATGCACCAGATGTAGGTACAAATGCATTTGATTCATCCTTATTCTCAGGTTCCTCTTTTTTCTTCCAAATTTATTCTCAGGTTTTGGGTCAGTTTTCCTTCCATTCTTGCTTCTGCACAATCTTGAAATGTGTCCAGGCTTGTTGCAATTGTAGTACACAACATTTTTCTGACCAAACTAACTTCTATCCATTCTTGATCTGCACTGATTAGCCTTATGTCTAAATACATTACATGTATAATAGTAACGATTGAAGGATTGAAACATTCTACCAGTATTGAATCTATTCATCATTTGAATTATGCACTTAGTAGCTCTATGTCCAAATTTCTTACATGCAAAACATTGTCTAGAAAAGGATCCAACATTCTGATTCATTCTACTTCTACATTCTATAACCTTATGTCCAAATTTATTGCATGAAAAACAAATACCATTGAAGGATGGGTACCTTTGAGCATTTGGTTGTCTGATAGGAGGTCTTCTAGTATTGCTTCTTTGATTCTTGAACTGTCTACGATATCCTTGAGTCTTCTTTTGATTGTTAACTTGATTTTTCTTTGAACTTTGTCCATCTTTAAGTCCCAAACCACCTTTATCCTTAGAAGGTTTCTAAATTGCAATCAATTCATCAAGCATCGTAGTACTTATTTTGAATTTTTCCTCATGAGCTCTTTCTTTCTCTAGATCTGATCTTAGGGTTACCACTTCTTGTCCAAGCTTTGCACATTCATCAACCTTGCTTTGTATCTTAGTATTTAGACAATTCTCAACTCTCTTCTTTACTTCCACTTGCACTTTCAGTCCGGTGATGTCTTCATTTGCCTTCTTCAAATGTCCATTAAATTCTCTATGTCTTTCTTTGACCTTCTTGATTTGTACTCTTAGCTTTTTGATACATTCATTTGCTTCTCCTAGGATTTGCTTAAAATTTTTATTCTTGCTTTCAACTTTTTCAAGATCTTCAAGAGCATATTTAAGTTCTTCCTTGTCAAACATGCAGTCATCTTCTTCTTATTCAATTGTAGAAATTTATTCCATAGGAATAGGATACTTTTTTATCAACCATGTGTTCAAACTCCAAGATCTTCCTCAAGCCATTAAACTTTTCAAAAGGAACCAAGCTCTAATACCAATTTTTGAACACCCAGGATACTGAGAGGGGGAGTGAATCAATATTCTATTAAACCATTTAGTCATAATCCAACTAATTATTGATACATATTTAACTACATAAATGAACGATTACATGAATGAAATCACAAAACCACATAACACATGAACACCAATATTTTTACGCAGAAAACCAAAAAAGGGAAAAACCATGGTGAGGATCAACTCACAATATATTATAAGTGGTTATAAGATATTACAAGGCTCACTAATAGGATTCAATGTCCTTAAAAGGCTCACAGCCTAAAAATAGGTACAAGACAAAAGGTGGCTACACAACCAAGGAGTGAACTAATGTAAGATGCACCTTCCTTGTGCTGAATTTAGTTCCAATGATGTTCTGAATACAAAATATTGCTCTGCTCTGCAGTAGCTCATCATACACTACAATTTTTCCCTTATTATGATTTCACACATACAAATTTGCAAGTTCACACAATATCAGATTTTGCATTTTCTCTACTTCACCTCTTCTCACGATGCAACTCAAGACTATTCCACATATATACCCTATTACATCCACATACATTAATTAGGTCGACCTAATTAGATGTAGCCCCAATTCAATTCAAAAAACATTTTGTCGACTTCATTCATGGAAACAAACTTCTTCACACTCAAAGAAAATGTGAAAAACATGAATTAAGGTCGGAATGGATCTAAAATAGATCCCCTTAACATCCGCAATACATATTAATCTTCATAGCACAACTTCAAGCACTAGATTGGCCAGGGATTATACTCAATCACAAAATAAGCCAATCCATCCAAAATCGATCATCCATGTAATCATATGAGCACGTGCAATCTGGAATATATGTAGTGTTGACAGCTATAAATCATCTCCCAAAATTATAGAGTCTGAAACCAAACACAAGAGGAATGTGGACAAAATAACACTTATCAACTATACTATATAAGCCAGAATACAGTTTGTCAAACTTCTGTCATATGTAACTTTCAACTAGATCAACCAAAATCGTTGAAAACTTGAGCATAGATGTATTTAATAGTCCCAAACAACATACTATAACCACATAATCCGATCTTATAACATGAGTGAATCCAAACCAAATTGTTGGATCAAGATGACACAAAAAAAATTTACCGAATTAGAAAAAACTGTCAACAAATAATGTTGGAATCAATGGCAATGCATCAAAGGGTTCCTTCTTCATTATTTCAACAATATTGGATTATGGTATGATTTTAGCTCTATCGTGCAACCTTCAACCACTAATTCCATTAGCCTTGAGGTATAATAATGTGAGAAAATAACATAGTCCACCACACTTTTTCTATTGTAGGTTTGGCAAGTGATGTTGCTTGAATTCATCCATTCCCTCATACCATTGCATATGACCTTGTTGTATAAACTACATAGGCTCAATAATTCTTCCATGTAGTGTATAGCATTACCTATCTTGTGAGGTCATTTCCCAAATTCAATTGCTCTCTTCCTCCAACCATGATGGATCACCTTTCTCTTTTATTTTCTTTTCAGATTGAGGGCTTGAATGTTTGTTTTCCTAGCATTAAAGTCACATATTATTAAAAATTCCACCATGACATTATTGTTAACTTATATTCCCTAAATGGTCCAAATAGGTTAAATCAATAGTATATTATAGTTGTATAGGTTTGAAATTTTCTTCAAAGGTAAAAGATTTGATTAAATGTTTTTCTCTCAATTGAGATTCATAAGTCGTGGTTACCTTTTAGAATACTTTAAGCATATATTCAGGGGTTTCAATAAAATATTTAAGTTTCCAAAAGGTAGCTAAGAAAATCAAACTCACAAATGCACAAAGGGGGGTCTTTTGAAAAGGCCAAGTTTTTAAAGAAAGGTATGCATTTTTGCAGGTCATAACTTGTGTTAACTAGTTGAGATTAGAGTTTATGTTGTGATAGCATGCATAGCTCCTTCTAAGTGCTATTTTTAACATAACAAGCCTTGTTATGAAACACTTTTTCAAAGACATATGAAATACTGAGTTGTGTATGTTATGAGTTTAGATTGTTGATCATTTTGAGTCCAAACAACAGTATAGGCTTTGAAAAAACCATTTGGTGCATCACCTTTTAGTTTAGGATTCATTTTCATGTTATCCTTCTCTCTTTTCTCAGTAGGTAGTAGTAGCATAGACTAGATTAGGTGAAATCCCAAGGGAACTAGCCCTCTCTGGAGGTTCTCTTCCGTCATAGGTGACCCAAAAAATTGGAAGAGATCTAATGTTTCACCAATAGGCTGAATTTTGCAACTCAGTAAGGGTACACTATTTGGTGACAATAGTTTTTTGGCACACCTAGTGGGACTATTTGAGCTTTCACAGTTTAAATTTTTCCTATTATTGTTGATATTTGGTGTGTATATCAATAATTTCTGCCTTTGTAGGAAAAATATTCACACATTTGGTGACTCCAAATTTATTTTACTGGTTTCAAGAAGACTAGTGTTGGTATGTACTTCACGTTTTTACAAAAACCAATCTTAATAATTCTTATTTTTAAGCATTTCAATGAGTTTCCAACTTGATCAAATGCAATAAATGTCTTCATTTCATGGAGATATCTTTCACCATCCCCCCTTTCATGAAAATTATGCTCATTTATATCCTTATCAACCATACCAAGTAGAAAATGTTGCTGGTTTTGTCTCAAATAGCCCAGTAACAACAGGTTATCAACATACTTACTAGCCACCCAACCCTACTCAAACGTCATGGTAGCCTACATATGTTCAAACTCAACCACAAGAAGTCATTTCTATGCTAAACCAACATGGTTGTTTTGATAGCCAACCCCAAAATACTGACAATGTGGGTATTAGTGATATCAAAAATATATTACTAGATTTCAATAAGAAATTGGATGATATCAAGAGATAACAAGAATTTGATTTGCAGTAGGAAGAGTTGGCTTATCAGGCCTACCAACATTAGTAGGAGTTAGATTATCAAAGGGAGAGATATGAAGAATCTCTTGCAACAGAGGTTGTTGCTAAACAAGAGCAGATGAGATTATTACTTGTTAATGTTCAAAGAATAGAGGATCAATCAACTACTTACATTCCAAATCAGCCTACAAACGAGGAGATTTCTAAGTTCAAGATTCCAAGTTTCAAGCAAGACAAGCCTCCTAAATCTTCAAGTAAGTTTGTTAAGTTTGAAATTCTAAGTTTTAGGAGTCTTCATCCTTTGCATGAAACTATGATTATGCAAGTTCAACCCTTTGTTCCTCAAAATCAGTTTCCTCAAGAGCCTATTACTCTTTCAAGTACCCATCAAATTTACCAAGTTTCTTTTCCGGATCAGCCTTCTTCTCCTATCACCATTCGCCTATGTAAAGGTGATCCTATTGTCTACCAGGATAACTAGTTTAGTAAGCAAGAGAAGGTTTTTGGGGAAGAACGAGAGAGGTATTTTGTTGTTGATATCCTTGCAAATGAGGTAGATAAGGAAAAATTAGACTTGTTGCAAGTGGTTGATGAATATGATCAGCTAGGACAACAAGTTGAAGAGTCTAGTCTTTTGGGGAAGCAGGCTGAAGGAGAAATAAGAAGTATTAAGTGTGAAATTTAACTAATTTGTTTAATGAACTTCTATTTTTTATTGTAGATAAAGAGAAGATGCCAATTCCTATGCTAACAAATCAGTTGGGACAGCGAGGCAACAAGCAAGAAAGAGCTTATGTAAATGAGGTTTAGCATTCTCATTTGATGAACTTCCTTCTTTCATTGAGCAAGAAGAAGGGAGTATACAAAATTCAATCTCATCACAAGTTTTTGGGTAGATAGAAGATGAGCATGAGCATGGAAAGATGCTGGTTTATGAACAGGCACATCAAAATAATTTTGTTTTACAAAATATAGAAGAAGTTGATACACATAAGTGTTGATGTGTTTTTCGTCACCGCACCAACACAGAATAAAGTTGCCAACGGCTACCCTATCCTCTCTTGATCAAAGTATTCCGCACGCTAAGATTTCAAGAAAGTTCATGCATTCAACTCCAAGGTTCCTTTAGTGCGAATAGGCTCAGTTGGCTCGATGTGATTTGTTGGTATTTCAAGAGGACTTATGGAATTGTTCGGCAGCGGAGAAAGGAATTCAAATGCTCGAAAGATTTTTCTATGAAGTTCTTGTTTCCTGAACTAACTTGAAAGTACTGAATTTAAAATGCAAGGTTTAGAGAGCTCTAATCTACTCTAAGGCGTGGACATGGCGATCAATTCTCACAAGCTTCAACCACGCTCTGCTTTGCCTTGCCTCGGACAGCTTCCACAGAACTGGTGCAATCTTCAAAGGAGTAGCTCAAAGTGTTCAGATCACAACTTAGCATGAAAATACCATCAAAACGACGCATACAAACATACAAATCATGATCGAAGTTAAGTACATGATATTCCAGTTGACCACACAAGGCACATTCACCGTCAGCGAACGCACTAGTGGTATGGATAGATGAAGTTTGCTCAAATTGAAGACCACATTCCACAATTACTATCTACTGTTTGCATGAAATGAAACTTATTCTACTTTAAGTCACTACTTGAATCAGAAGGACGAAGAAACCTTGCTAGCTACTCACAACAAAAGATGAAATTCATCATCAATGAAACTTCTTTTTATTGGGAGAGTGTTCACAACAATTTCTTACAAAGTTTTAAGGAAAAACTTTCCTTCTTCTTCAACTACTCTATCAATCTATACTAAGCTACTTCTAATTTGTCTCTCTATTCTAACTTCTACTCTAATTCTACTGTCTCATGAATGTACAAATGAAGGGGGACTCCCCCTTTTATAGCCAGCCAAGTCCAACAGACGACTCAGATTACAATTAGCTGGATGGCCCAGATTGTGCCACCTCAACCCTAAACAAGATTCACCCTAAAAACCGCCACCAAGAGGAGTGGGGTAATAAATGAGCCATTAATGTCCATCATCCTTCTAGAAGATTCCAATCCAGAGACGCGTTCATACTGTTCTCGATCTTCTTCTTGACATTGTTCTTCAACTTTGCTTGAGCTTCCATTCTTTTCTCCATCTTGAGTTTTGAAAACATTTCTTCTCTGTCACTAAGTCTCAATACTTAGCCATTTCTCGCAACTTTTCTTTTTTCATGATCTATCATCTTGGACTATTTGCTTCATCACTTCAAGTCATCATCGTCTGGTCTTGATGTTCATCCTGCAAAACAAGCAAGGAGAAGAGCATCAGAACACTTCAATATAAACTCAACTTACTTACCTGGATTTTCACATTCTGATCTCCAAGGGTTCATCGTTTTTCTTAGCCAACTTTGCATTCAAATTCTTCATGCCTTAGCCAAATTTCCAACCCATCTTGCATTCTACCTAGGCGTACTTCACTCTGATATTTCATCCAACTCTGGCTCAAGCAAAATGTTTTCATCAGGAACTTGATCAAAAATTATCTAGGCACCCAACTTCAAATTCATCTGCCGGGGCATTTTATCTTCACAAACATTTCTTTCCTTGCCTTAGAAATTTTTTAAAATTTTCCTTAGGAAATTCATCAATCCTGTGCCCATCAAAAATCTCCATCCTGAAGGCCTCGACGAATTGTGGAAGACTTTAAAATCAACTTCTCATCAGAGATCTTCAATACCCAGAAGAAAATTTTCTTCAGAATTTGTCAAATTCATGGGTATACAACGAACGGGTTCACTTAATTTTTTGAATTTTGAACCTTAGAAAAATAATTTTTGACAAATTTAATCCATTTCTTCATCCCTGTGAGTATTTACTTGTTCTGACTTGAAGTTTCTCGTTGACCTTGTGTAGCTGGCATCATTTGACTTCATCTCCGACAATTTTGTTTGCGTCTTAAGAAAATTTGATCACTCTCCATTAGACTTAGGCATTTTTCTAAGGAAGAACATTTTGTGCCTTAGAAAAATTTAAGTTACTTAGCATTTTGAATTTTTCCTTAGAAATTTTTTTATATTTCATCTTCAATTATTCTGCCTGTGGTGAGGAAAATTTTATTTCAACTCACCTAGAAAATTTATTTCCATTACCTTGGGCGCATTTTATACCATGAAGGACACTTTACCTTAGGTGCATATCTCACTTCAAGAGGATATTGAGAGTCTTCAACGCCTTGGCACTCTTTAAATCCATCCAACTTTTACACTTTACCTTAGGCACATATCTCACTTCAAGAGGAATATTAACCACGCCTAGCAATATTCATCCATCACTTGGCATTTTCAACGCCTAGCAACACTTTGTTTCACCCTTCCAATGCCTTTAGTAATTTCATTTCACACTTCATGCACTTGGGCACATTTTTGATGTCATGAAGGACTTGACTTTTCAACGCCCTCAACTGTTGCCTTCACATGCCTTTTTGGGTGCATTTAGGCCTAGGAGGAGGATGAACTTTTGTTGAATTGTTGACTAGCTATCCTTGGGCGCATTTTGGCATATGTGGTGGATGAAACTTCCAACGCCTAGCATGTGACCTTTCAACTTCCTTTCTTTTGTCCTTACATGCCCTCTTTTGGGCACATTTTGGCATGGGAGGAGGATAAAACATTTGACTTTCCTTGACTTTCTCTAGCTTCCCAAGCATGGGCGCATTTGATGCCTCTAGGAGGATGAATTTCATACTTAGAAAAGTTTTGCATGCTACTAGCTGGAAGTGGGCGCATTTCACCTATGGAGGTGGATGAAACTTAAACTTAGCCACTTTTTCATCTTTGACCTCTTTTGACTTTCTTCTAGCATGGGCGCATTTTTCCATAGGAGGTGGATGAGTTTCTTGCCTTGGAATATTTTTCATCAATTTTCTCAAGGTGGGCGCATTTTGCCTTGGCAGGAGGATGAAACCAATACTTAAACATTTTTCATGACTTCTAGCTAGAGATGAGGGCGCATTTAGGGGTGCCTGCAGGATATTTTCAACACTCAGCAATTTTTATCACCCGCCAACTGGATGAGGGCGCATTTGAAGTAGGCTACAGGATAAGAGTCATCACTTAGAATTTTCTCAGCTTCTGCCAGCTTCTTCTTCCTTGGGCGCATTTCAGGGGTCTGCATGATGAAACTCAGACTTAGACATTTTTTATTTTTTTTACCTTCCTCTGCCAGCTTCCCATGCCTTACTATAAATAGTAAGTCTCTTTATTTTCACACTTCAGAAGCTCATATTGCCTTGAAATTTTGAACACTAGATCCTCACGACTTCATCAACCTGTTGACACTGCTATTCTGAGCTGGCCTGCTAAAATTAGCATATTTTCGAAGGTAGTTTGCTATTTATAGTAACTGCTCATTTATGATATCTCCACAACTCCGTTTGATTTGAAATTCGAATGACGCGCTCCTCACCATGTGACTTGCCCGCTAACATCAGCGCCTGCTGCTGGTTTACTATTTTTAGCCAGTTTTTGAAATGACTTACTATAAATAGTAAGTGCTCCGTTTGCCTTCAAATTTTATCAGCAGATAGCTTGAGAGATGCTGATCGCGGTGGTATACATCAGTTTTCAGAAATTCTAACTTTTTACATCTCTTTTTGGGTCCCGAAGCTGGAAACCCTAATTGGTCATGCATGTGTATCAAATGACCTTTGTTTGTCCTCGTTTATGTTGCATTGTGATCAGTTCGTGATTCTGAAGTGCTGGGAAGCAACTGCCGGGATGCACTTGCTAAAAATAGTAAGTTGTTGAAGGAGTGATTATCTCCGTTTGCATGTCATATCATCACGAAGCTCTCGAAAAACCCACAAGGAATATGCAGACATGCAAAGAAAATCCTAACATGCAAACCCTAAAAACAGCCTCGGAAGGCTGGACTCTGAAAGTTGTCGTCTCGCTTTGCATGTTATACCATCGCAAAGGTCTCGAAAAACCCATAAGGAATATGCAGACATGCGCTGAAAAAATCTGCATCTAAACCCTGAAATCTGCCCTGGAAGCCGAACTGCTAAAAATAGTAAGTTGTCTGTTTCAGCTCAAATTTTGCCAGTGAGTAGCCTGATGTGCTCCGAATACAGTGTGACTATTGGAATTTCAAAAAAATGCTGAGAGAATACCCAGAATTACGCACTTACTAAAAATAGTAAGTAGTTGGAATCTGATGAAATTTAGTTGAGTGTCAGCAGGAAGCATACTGACCTCAATGTTAATCCCTGTTTTCAATTTATTCACCTTGCTTGACCTCAGATTGACCGGGAAAGTACAAACCCTAATTTTCCAAACTTGGAAAAATTTCACATTTAAACTCGATGACAGACACATCCCTGGAAAGACAGACAATAGACAAGAGAGACAACGACAAAACGACCCAAAAGCAAAGCCAAAACTGGGGGGTCCCCATTTGCAATGGGGCGATGTGTGAAAAAGGTCACAACAATAAGATTGCTAATCAAATTGAGTATGAAGTCAAAATCAGTCCTCTTATACAAAAAAGTAAGGAAGAGGTTGAAGAGGACTTATTTTAGGATGATTTGGAGGTGTTTTTTTCGAACTTAGTTGTTAAATCAACACCTCTACAAGAGGAAAATCATGAGCAACAGGGATATGGTGCACAAATCTTAATACCTTCGCCAAGTCAACCAAAAGAAATGAAGCAATCAAATTAGCATGATGATAAGACAACATACCACAAGCATGAAACCAACAAGGATACCTCTGAGTTTGTCCTTTCAAGAGCATGTCTAATCAAACATTTTGTAAGGATGGAGGCCAAGAAAGCATCAAGAGTCATGCTTGCACCCAAGCATGAAGTTGCAGCTGAAGGAGAATGCATTCAACCCACTTATCCACCTTAAAATTGAAGTATGTTTGGTCAACATGAAGAGGTGAGTGGATTGTTTTCATTTTTCAAGAATTATTGCAGTAGTTGGTTGAATATTTGACATTTCTTCACTTCCTCATGGTTGCACATAAACATGTGAAACATTGTAAAATAATGAGAAAAGGAAGCTATTTTCAAGAACCAGTTAATGACTTTGTTTGATTAAGTATTTTTGCTGGTTAGATTAGGTTAGGATAGGTTTCCTTAAAGTTAATAAGTGTTGATGCACTTAGTTAGTTGTCTTTTCTCCAAGTGCTAAGGCACAATTAGGTGTTTGGTTAGTTGTTCTTGAGGTATTTCCAACTGGTTGTCAAGTCTAATTTTTAGGTTGTTTTAAGTCTTTCTTGACTCCTATGCCCAACGGACAAGTGTTGGAAGCCGGTTCTTATTCATTGCAATCCTAAACATTAATTATTTCAGCATGTATCTCTGATTTCGCCGCGGATGTGTTCAACAACACTAAGATTAGGATGAAAGGGTGTCATTTGGGATGAAATAAATCATGAAATTGACATTTGTATTTATTCCTAAATAATAGGAGCATGTGGGTGCACACATGGAAAGGTGAATCTCACCTTGTGTTGGAGTTAACTATCACGAGATAGCAGTTAACACTTAAGATAAATATAAGAATACAAGTTAGGATTGGTTGCATGTTTGAAGTTGATTAAGTTAAGGATTCGGATCAATTCGGTTCAATTAAGTTAAGTTAAGTTGATTCGATTCGAGAATCGATTCGATTCGATTCAGTTGATTCAGTTGATTCCGATTCCCGATTCGATTCGGTTCGATTCGGTTCAGTTATCTTGATTTGCATGCAGAATTATATTTGCATCATGTTGGTTATTTTGAGTTGCATGTAGTTAGCTTCGGTTAACTTGGAATGCATGGCTAATAACTTGAGTTGTATGATAGATAACAGGGACTACCTCCAGTTAACAAGGGATGACCATTCTTGCATGAATGGTGTTGAGTAAATGTTTCAGTTAACAATAAAGCACATGAAGCCAACTTGGGCGCCCAAGATGCTTTATTGGAATTAACTCCAATGCATGATAAGATATTTCTGAAGGCTTAGTTAAGTAGCTTTAATTGTGGGTGCCATCTTTGAGGAATAGCTTTGGAATTATCACCGAAGTGAAGGAGAAGTTGTAGCTTCAGTTTGGGACACCCAAATGCATGATGCACATGTTGTAAGCTTTAGTCTTCACTAAATAACTCTACTTGAAGGAATATGGCGTACCTTTTCAAGGGCTTGAGATTATGCATTGTAATTATCACCATTTGATTATTACAAGGTTGCATATTGTCTATATATCTCATTCAAGTTGAATAGAGTTGGGGAGTTGTTATTGCAGGTGTGAAGAAGATTGTGAAAGATAGAAGAAGCATTCTCAAGCAAGAATTGGAGCTATTGTAATTCAGAGTTTGAATAATAGAATAATTCTTGGTGGAGTTTTTTCCCGAAAGGGTTTCTCCACGGTATATCTTGTGTGATCCTTCTATTATCCTGTCTAGTTCTTCTAAATAATTATCTCTACATTCTACAATAGTAAAATGGATTAATCAAGATAATCATCCACAAAGAATTTATGTAACAAAGAAAAGACTTACTTAGAACAGCAATATTAAAGTTTTACAGAGTATTAAGCTAAGAAAACACCCCATTTTTCAACATTTGGTATCAGAGCTGAGGTTGGGTAGAGTATTGGGACGCCTTTCTCTTAAAAGATTGGAGGTTTTTTAGCTTAGTGGGAGCTCATATTATTTTTGTTATTTGCTGATTTTTGAATTAAGTTTTGTTACAATGAATTCAAGGTTAGAGATTGAAAGGTTCAATGGTTCTAACTATGAAATGTGGAAATTAAAAATGGAAGATCTTCTTGAAGAAAGAGATCAGTGGTTAGCGGTTAATAATGAGACAAAGACACCTACAACTATTTCAAATGAAGATTGGGCTAAGTTAGATAAAAAGGCAAGAGGAACAATAAGGTTATGTCTTGCTGATGCTGTTCTTTTGAATGTTTCAATGGAAACTAGTGCATATAAATTATGGAAAAGAATAGGGGATATTTATCAAACTAAGAGTCTCACCAATAAGTTGTATCTGAAAAGGCAATTATATTCATTGAAAATGAAAGATGGTGATTCAGTTGCACAACATTTGAATTCTTTCAATTTAATTCTCAGTTAGTTAACATCTGTAGATGTAAAGCTAGAGGATGAGGATAAGTGCATTTTATTGCTTTGTTCTTTACCAAATTCTTGGGAAAATCTAATTATTTGCAATTAATTAGTAATGGTCTTGAGATCCAAGATGGACAACATTATTCCCTACTCCTATCGAGGAGGAGATGAGGAGGAAGTCCTAAGGAGGAAATCCAAAGATGCCTTGTTTTGTAAAAAGGTGGTAGGCCCTAGAAAAAGACCTAAGGGGAAACAAGGAAGGGAAGGAGTAGAGTCGAGGAAGGGCGAAAGTAAGGTAAAGTGTTGGGCTGTGGGAAACCGGGACATGTGAAGAAGAGTTATGGGAACAAGAAAGAGAGTTCTGATTCTTCTATAGAGGAGTCCTCGGATAATAGTAATGATGCATTGGTTATTTTAGCTAATATTGTTTGTGATAACTCTTTGCTTCATGTTTCAGAGTAATCTTCGTAGAGAGGATGGTAGTCACGATGCCATGTGTGACTCGGTATCATGGTTCAGTGGGAGTTGTTGGCAGTGACTTGGATGCATCATTGGTAAGGTTATCTACATGTGGTTGGAGATATGGTTTCTTGGTTTAGAGTATATTTGTTATGGATGTCATGGTTTACTCTTGATATGCGTTTAGAGTTTGGCATATTTACATGGTTCTCTTGAGACTAAGATGTATAAGTATGTTATGATGCATGTGATCTCCTAAGAGGAGATGGTTAGATCATGGATGTCATGTTTATGATTCTTGATTCATGATTGGAGTTTTGACAATGATCTTGTGTAGTTCTCTTAAGTTTTGGTTACATTAATCATTTGCTTGTCTACTTCATGAAAGTGTTGTGTTGCATTTGGAGTTTGGCATGGATTGGTTGGTTACAGGTCCTCATGGATACTTGGAGAAATAGGCGAGGTTGGAATTCTCTTGTAGTAAGAGACATTTTGTTGGAATGGTTACTTGAGAAGGTTTTTGAAAATACGAGGAAGTCTACACCTTTGGTTGAATATGGAGGAACAACCTTTCGATGGTTTAGCATGCTCTAAGGGTGGTTTGATTCTACAGGAAGCTTGGAAGAGTAATGGTTTGGTTGATAATGGGAAGGTATTAATTGAGAGAAAAGTTAACACTTTAATTAATATTC
>VDFB02332280.1:0-13665 GCA_007258455.2 Sequoia sempervirens
TTTATGTATCAAAAATATAAAACATTTTTTGGGATTGTCCTTTTGTTAAAAAAAATGGAATGTTATCTTTAAAAAAAATCCTACTATTTTTCATCATAAGTTGAATTGGAAAGAAGCTCTCTTGGGATTTGGTTTGTATGATGATGTGATTTTTGACTCTATAACACAAGTTATTTTTAAGACATATTTGGAAGGGTAGGTGTACTATTGTGTTTTCAAGTAGCTATTTTTAAGAAACTAATATTCTAATGCTTTACTCTGATATAGTTTTTTAGGTTTCTTTTTTATGTTCACAGCTTCAATATTTGTCAAAGAAAAATGTAATGGTCATGGCTCAGCTTCAGCAAATTTAGGATTAGGTTAATCAACCTCAAAATAGCTGCAATGTGAATCTATGTAAAGTGTTTCAACTCAAGTGTTAGCCTCTTGTTTCTTCTGAGCATGGCCATATGTTGGCTCATTGTAATTTTTACTAGTTTGTATTTTTTCTCTCCTTTAGCTACTAGCTGGTAGTTATCATTATTTGTACTCTTGCTTTGTTCAATATAAAAATAAATAAAAATCCTATATGTATAGATTGGTCTACTCCATTGTACAATCAATGAAATTAAATATTTCTAAGAGTTCAAGTAAAATCAAGGAGTTAATTGATTAAGGATTTCACCATCAATTGAAGAAACCAAAGTTACCATCCAAAATCGCCACAATGAGGAAATATTATTTTAATTCTCTTCTATGTTCTAAAATATTAGTGAATATTTTACCCCAAAAGTGTTTAAATTTAAAGATTGGCTCCCCTCATTGGATTAGACCACATCAATTATTCGCACAGGGTTTGAGCAAGAAGTTGGGTCCACATTAAGGGGAAGTTTCATTTTTCAGCTTTAAAACAAATACCCATTCATTTTTTAAAATAGGTACCCATTTTGAAGTGTGTACTTGTTCCAAAAGGTTTGAAACTCACAAGAGATGTTTTTTATTTCAGTTTAGGCTTAGAAAAGGCATGGTAACCCAACACCTAGGCTTAGACCTACAAGTACAAGGTCAGGGCAATTTTGAGAGAAAAAACTAACTTTGGCAATATGGTTGATGGACTTTTTTTTGGAATCAATCTATAAAATTAAAACCCATTAGAGAATACAATGTCTAGTTTCGAAATATATATTTTTTATTAAGATTAAATTATATTTGTTATTTTTTAATTAATTTCTAAGCAAACTAGTCCTTAAACTTGAAATATTAGGGTTTTTTAAATTTTTAATAACTTTTTTTGCTTAAGTTTCTTGTAAAAAAAATTATATGGCATCAATATTCAAAAAATTCTATACAAAATGAAAAAATAAGATTCAAAAAATGTTTAGTTTAGATCCAATTATGTTGTCTGTACACATTGATTTTCAAAAACAACAATTAAGGCCATTAAAAATTCAATAAAAAAAAATTACAAAAAAATTCCTCATCAATCTTCATGTTGTTAGCTCTCTTTCCCCAAAAGGAATTAGCAAAATACTTCTATTTGGGTCAGGCAAAGTTCACAAGCACGCATGAAAGCAGTAAAAACAAGGACTTTTAAAAAGTGGTGTGACAAATTCTAAAAAACAGCAAAAACACTTCCACTTTTTGAGCTTTTTGCGGATCCAACTTCTTGCATCAACCCCACAAGTCCAAATGAGAATGTCATGAGTTCACATCATTGGATGAAGATGATGAGGTGGTACACAAAAAGGGTCCACCAAGCTAACAAGTGACCTATGCATAGAAAAAATAATAATTAGAAATGATTAAAGGTTGTAGGAATTTATGGTGAACTCCTCAAACACCCCATGATCACCTGCAAGACAAAATAAATTCCATAAGAGAGAAATGGAATAAATATCATGCTGTCATTAAGGATGCAAGAATGCCAAACTGAATATATCAATGTATATATGATGCCTTGTTTATAAAGGCAAGGTGGTGAATAGGATTAGACAAGATCATGAAAAGTGTCTTAATCCTATCACATGAGACAACTAATTCCTAACAACCTAGGATAATATAAGTTATAGAAAAGACAACTCATCCTTCTAGAAGGAATATTAGAGCCTAAGTAAACTTAACATGTGATGTGTCCCCTAATTACCTAGTGAGTGAAGTAACTAGGTACAAGACATTTATTCACACCAAAACCCCCCTTAAGTGCAACTTAAGAGAGAAAATTATTATGCAAATGATGTAAAGGTGCAAGGATGGGTCACAACTAATAGCCCATGTTAGGTAACCATGTACAAATGCAAATGCAATCTCTCACAAATGGAGAAAAGAAGAAAACCCAGTGGGACAAAAATCCTCCCAAAAGAGAGATGAAATACAAGAATGATATCCATCACAAATCCAATCAACCTCTATCCACACAAAGGATGAAAAGAGAGATCATACAACCCTCCCCATAATGAGATAACCTGTTGCAAAGAGAAGTACTAGAAGTACACTATGGAGTAACACTGGAATCCTCAATTCTGGCAACCAAGGAAGGATAATTCTATTTGCTAGAAACCATATTACAAACGTGAGGATTCAAGTTGGAAAGAAAAAACAAACCTAATGCCAAGGAACACTGGAAAACTTGTAAACTAACACAACTTTGGAATCTATGAAGCAACAGTTGATTGAATAATGATTTGGAATTGAAATGAAGTGTGGACATCAAAATTGCATAAAAGTGTATGGATGTCAATGTAGAGCTCCTCAATACCTTTCCAACACTGCAAGAATCACAAAAATTGAAGATCATGGTAAAAAGTTATGAGCTTGGGAGCCATGAAACAACATCTGAATTCAACCAGCAATAAATGCAACCGAATAGAAAAATTTCTAAAAATAACCTGCATCATTGGAAAATTTACATTTCTAGCTTTTCAAAAATATTTTGTTTCAAAAATTTTTCCATTTGGATCAGAAGTTATGCAAAAACAAAAAAAGGCCTAGAAAATGACCTTTCTACCACTAACTAGGTGCAAAACTCAACAATAAGCTGGAACAAAAAATATGCCCCCGGTCACAACATATGATCGCAAGGCTAAATTTTATTTTTTTTAAATATTATTTCACTGTCATTAGTGGCAATGGTGCTGCTAGGCAGAGCGGTGTGGTAACAGCCCAAGGGCTACACCACCCTCAAATGCTAATCCCCTGACTTCTCTTGTGACTACCACTATTAAGCTTGGCTATCATTTTATAACCAATGCAAATTTTAAATCAAAAAAAACTTTATAAATATAAACCAAGGTCCATCGGTACAAAGACTGGTTGACGATGATAAAATTTGGTCGACCGAAACAAAACCTTTTACAATATATAAAAAGAAATATGTGATATTAATAGATCCTCATACTAGATGTGCAAACCATCGGTGATGTGGCAGGAGGCTTGCACAAATACCAAGTATGCAAATCACAACTGTGATGTGACAGTCAACCCAATCATGACAGAAAAATAAAATTTCGGTCGGCCAATCTAAATATGTTGTTGGTGGTGATTTAATATAATATGCTCGACTAATAAAATATAAACAAAGTTTTAAATCTGCAGTTGGAATAAATGATGTGTACCAACCAATTACTAATGTGGGCAATGATTTGATAGTCCAATCTAACAACAATGTGATGGATGGTGAACAGATTGCAATAAGTACTGGCAAAAATTCAAGATTTGATTAGTGAAAAGACTGACATTGTAATACTCCTTTTTTGCTTTATGGCTAGATCGCAACTCGTTTGCTTTGATGTGCTTTTTGGTTATTGAGATGATGTATCATGTGTGTGCAATTTGATCAATAATTATAGCGTGATAGTTTATTGGTGTGATGTGATGTATCTTATCTGATACTTTATTTGACATGTTTTAAATTGGTGCAAGGATGATTAGTTATTGTAACATGTTATTGTGTGAGCTATTGTTTATGATGGAACTATCAGTCTATGACGAGTGTATTGGTGAAGGGGATGAGATTGTATCACTCGCTTGATAGCGCCCTACGATTCTGAGATTTCCCCCTTCACGATGTGTTTTTATTGTATCATATATATGCATGTTCAATATGCTCTTTGTTCGCAGGTTGACAGGTACAGGAAATTGACTCCACCTGATTTCACAGGTTGAGCGTGTCCATTCACCAACAATAATCGATTGGGAGATAGTAGCTAGGTTTTCCGTGCCAAGTCGTCACCCTAGTCATAGTGTGTCGTCGGGTTGTCGTCGGGTTTAGTTGTTTTAATTTGGTCCATTTTACCTTGAGTAGTTATTTAATTTCATATTATAAAGGTTATTAAATGGCATTGTGTAGTTAAATTGATGATTAAATGTATTTAGTTGCAATGTTGAAATGCTATTTATTTTATTGATTGATTTGATTTAATTAATAAAATTAGATTGAGTTTATTGATTAATTAGATTAATGGTGATATATTAAATGAGATAGTTGTTTTGGCATTATTGGATATTAAGATTTAATTAAATTAAAAGTAGGAATCATGTTTGGATAGTTAGAGTTAAATTAAAATAAATAAGTAAAAAAATGAAAATGTGTTTTTAATTTCACTTTTGAAATATTGATAAAGTAAATTCTTTGCAACATTTGTATTCTTTTGTTTTAAAGAATTTTGAAAAATGCATGAGATTTGAATTATCAAATAAAATTTTGTTTTAAATTTAAAAATTGGAAGTTTCCCCAAATTGTTCAATAAATTTAGTTGGTGGGGATATTTTAGGGGTTTGACCAATTTGGGGAAAAACTCTATTTTAGAAAATGGAATCTCATATAAATTTCAATTTGCAATTTGGGGAAGGAGAGTTCAAGTTTTGGATTCTGGAAAAGCTTGATGCAATTTGGATTTTGGAAAAGCTTCGAGGATTTGGAATTTGCAACTCATCTTCCTCTCAAACTCTTCATTCAAGCTTTAGATCTCAGGTTTTCTTTATTTATTTGTGTAAGAAATTTGTAATTTTAGTTTAAATCTTGTTTGCAAATTCTTTGTTTGAAATCTTGATTAAATCTTAAGAATAAAATAGATTGCTATTGATAAATCAAAAATTGCAATTGAAATCTTCTATTTTAACAATGGAAATTTGAAAGGAAACAATGAAAAAGTTTAAAACCCAGAAATTTTCATCCTGATTTTGTGTTTAAAATTCTTTTTCTCAGTTTTCTCCTCAAGAAAATTTATCCAATTTGGCTTTATAATGGAAAAATATATATATATATGGAGTATATATATATATATATATACTCATATATTGTTTATGTTTTTAAATTTATTTTCTTATGGAAAATTTATGTGAGAAGTTTTTTTTCAATGGAACTGTGTTGCAGGGGGGGTTTAATTTTAAAGTTTATAAATAAAAATAAAATATTGTTTTTTTATTCTGGCTGCCCCTGACCACCGCTTCCCCATAGAGGTACCGTGGAGGTGCAGTGCTACCGCCTTCATTAGCAAAGAACGCCACCACCACCGTTCCTGTGGGCCGAGCACTTCAAAGAAGGGTGTAACCCCAGAAAGGGGTTGTGGGAAGCAGGGGCATTTCTTTTTTATGTTTTATGTTTTTAATTTATATATGTATATATATATATATTTATAATATATAAATACTATATATATGTATATTATATAATATATATTATTATATATTAATAATATATATTATATAAATATATAGGTGAAGGTATATATTTGTATATATTAATATATACATTAAGTTTTTCAATATTAAATATAAAGTGCAATTTATATATATAAATGTATGTAATAAGTATATATATATATATATATACCAATTAATGTATAGTATTTATTTTTTATATATTTTGAATTTGAATTTGGAATGTGGATTTTTTAATTGGTTGATTTAAAAGTATTAAAATATTTAAACATATATATATATACATGTAATTGTATATATACATTGAGTAGATATATGTGTTTTTATATGAATATTTAATACATATTGCTATTTAAATATATTGATTTTTGAAATGGCTATTTTAAGTTAATAGATGCACAAATTGATATTATAATCAAATGTTTTGATTTATTTAAAAGTAGATTTTAGATATTCAAATGATTTGTTTAGAAAGTTGAATTTTAATAGTCAAATGATTTATTTAAAAGTAGATTTTAGATTATTTTAATCCTTATCTATGATTGAGCAAATAGAATTAAATTATTAATTTAAAATTCCTTAATTTGTGGCCAAGTGATCCAATTGACTTTTGAGTGTGCAAATATTGTTATTTATTCAATTGATTACCTACACTATGTCATTGCTTGGCTTGGGTTTACGAAACCTGAACATTAGTTTACTGAGTTGTCGGAAATGCTTTGTAAATGAGGTTTTGTTCCTTCTCGATGTTGGGGAAATGGGGTTAATTGTCTAGTAAGTCTTCTAGAGGAGTTCTCTAGTTTGGGATGTTTCATGTAGTGGTTTGATTTGCGAATCGCCTTGGGAAATGTGTTGAGTTGTATCATGTTGTTCACCCGTTTTTCACGAACGAAGATGTTTTGTGCCTCCCTTGAATTAAAAGTGGTTTATGTAGTTTGTTGCCTCTAGTGTTGGAGAGGGTTTTGACTTTTGTGCCTCCAGTGTTTGGAGAGGGTTTTGACCTTTGTTGCCTCTAGTGTTTGGAGAGAGTTTTGACTTTTGTTGTCTCCAGTGTTTGGAGTGAGTTTTATTTATGTGTTCCTCCTAGAGTTGGAGTGGTTTTATCGTATTGGTATGCACTTGGGATTCTCTTGGTGATTGGTTTTGTTTGGTATGTTGTTAAGTAGAAGAGTGGATTCTATTAGGGGCCAGAGCCCAAAGAGGTAAATTGGGAAACCTTCAGAGGTGGTTTAATCAAGTGAAAACTAAATCAATGTACTTAGATGTTAGGTAGTATTTCACACTAATTAAGATAATTGAGCCTTGCTCATGGATGCAAGGGCTTGTATAAAATTGGGATGAGATGAGAAGGCTTGGAATGGCAAGGTCATCTATCTTGTCCTTACGAGAGGTATTTGATTCCGCATGAGTGAGTATGGGGCCGGGATCTCGTGAGGCCACCGTGACAACCCACGCTGGGGGCTCTGGAGCTCAGGGAAGATTCCCAGAGGAGATCCCATGACGAGTTGTGAGATGTCACTCTTTCTACGACAATAGTTGGTTTTGGTTTTATGTGTATGGTCTTTTTATCATACTCGATCTATTTTATTTCTGGAAGCAATGTGACCTATGTCAATGATGTTGGTGTTGTATTTTTGTTATCCTTATTGATTTATGGTTCATGTGTTGGTTGTGTCAATGTGAGTTAGCCTATGTCTAGGGGTGATTGGTCTTGTCTAGAATTCCTTGTTACTATCTCCTAGCACAGGGGGTGAGCCTTTGGGTATCACATGGTTGGGTGGAATGTGCACCTTAATCCATTGGGTTTTTTTCTTGATTGTGTGGATGAGATTTCTAGTTGGAGAGCTCATGGATTCCTGTTGATTTCATGCTTTATTCATTTAGCTGATTTTGTATTTTATTACCCCTCTTTGTCTTGAGGTGGAAGATGTAATTTGTAACCTTGTGTATTGGAATTACCTCATTCGGGGAATGAGTTTTGTAATCATATTGTAAATTATATTATTGGAATCATGTGGAATTTCTTATGCCTTGTCGTAATTTTTATTATGTTTGGAATGTATGTGATTCTTAATTTATTAAGTATTTAAATGTGATCTGTCAATTCATGTTTCTTGTTTGGGTTTTAAGTAATCTCAGTCTCGTGACCTTAGAGGTTGTTGGCAATGGATAGTGATCTTGCATGCTATTTGTACTTAAACAAAATAAAAAATAAGTACGTTTGAGTAGTAAATTACAACTTCCTCTAGGGTTGCATGGCAGGGCATTACAGACATACCAAGAATATGTCAGATCCCCTACCGATTACACCAAATCATAGAAGGAATATGTCACCAAGAATATTCTACAAATAACATAGAATATGTTGATCGATCGCTTGAACCAGACTGCAGAGACTAACGTTACAAGGGTTGTATAACCATGTATGGATCCGTACAAATCCGTACGATTGTACAACTTAAATTTTTTTGCTAATAGAAACCTAGGTTGGAAAACAACTCCCTGTCACAATACAAATGATTCTAAACCACCTTGCTTCTCTCAAAACTAACTATTGGATTATTCACAACTTTTCACCTAGTCCCCTTTGTAGGTCTGAAACCCAATCTTCCCAACTTAACTCTCAGATTTCCTTAACAACCTCTACAACTAACCATCATTCTAAGCACCCATTTAAACCTTCTTCAACATACATAAACCCCACATAGCACTTCTTTGTACTAATCTTCAAAAAACAAGCAAACTACGCTGCTCAACCTTGCCAAATAGGCCTAATTTCCAAAGCAACCACCTTTGAAAGATCTCAAAAACCCCAAAACTCAGTGGGGCAGCACTCATCAACCGTCAAAACCACCAATTCCACCATTTATTTGTAGAGACACACTTTCCCAAACACCTATTCAAGAAACCCTTGTTTCAAGCTATCCATATGAGGGTTTATTGAAAAACTATGACACAGACCTCTCCAGACCTTGGAACTAGTTCAAACATCTTGCATTTTTCCTACATATGGTTAAAATTTCAAGAAAAATCACTGCCCTCAAATTTTTCATCAAACCTTAAGCCAAAACCTCCATTTTCATGCTCTTTTCACTTAAATTCATCAAGGACAACAACTCAGACTCCCTTAATTCTTCCTCTCTTAACAAAACCTTCATCCTAGCATCAAATCCTAACCTACAAGACTCATTCCTCTGAGCCACAAAGATTACAATAGGAGGAATGAGTCAGAATACCATTTAAAACTTCAAAAAAAACTTAAATCTGCAAGTTCAGGCCGACCCCTATAAACTAGCATTAAAATGAGTTTTATTCAATGAAATTCCTCCCAAATGGATTCAAAAGAAAGGTACAATAGTATTCCACAAGTTCCCAATAATTTCAAAGCATGAAGCAATAGTATGGGTCTATACAAAGGGGTGTAGTTGACAAGAAAACACAAAAATTTGATAAAATAGGGGAAATTCTTATTGTTGTTTCTTCTAAATGCTTCAACTAACCATTACATCAATGGAATCCACTTATTTAAACCTTCCCTATCATGAAAAAACTGACTCAACTCCCTACAACTAACTTTCAAACTCCCCATGACTGTTGGGGTTCAAAACTTGCACTTTTACAATTTCTTTTTGATGACAACATTAGCATTTTTTGCATTATGTGCAAATTGACTCTCTTAACCACCTAAAACATTAAAAATGGTCTATTTAGACCTTATTCAACCTAAAAACATGACCTCACATAATTAAATTGACATTTCACCTACCTTGACAACTTTTCAACATGATTTACAACTTTTACAATATTGAGCCAAAAGATACTCAAGTTTTCCAAATACATCAAAATGGTCTCATTAGACCTTATTTAGACTCAAAACACCCAAACAACATAGCCTCAATCACTAAGACTCAACTCTTCATGTAACAACTAGAGAAAAATCACTAAAATGAATTGGTGCTCCTACACCATTGCCTCGACCTCCAATTGACAGTGTCAAAAATCAACGATTTAACAACCGATCTTTAGGTTTTCGAGCTCTCAGACATGATGGTAGGGTCTATTTTGACCCAAATTGCTCTAAAATATTAGCTACCCTCCAAATATGGCAAGTGAAACCCTAGCTTCAAACCCTTGCAAATCTAACAAAATATGTCAAATTTTGACGAAACAAAAGTCAATCTTGACTTTCTCAGACGCCCTAGATTCAATGGTGAGCTTCTCAAGACCCCAACTCACACCCAACAAATCTTTCATTCCAAGATTGGTCTCTCAAATCTAGGAATAATTCTACAACACTGAAGCTCTAATACCATGTAGGAATTTATGGTGAACTCCTCAAGCACCCCATGATCACCTGCAAGACAAAATAGCTTCCACAAGAGAGAAATGGCAGAAATATCATGTTATCATTAAGGATGCAAGAATTCCAAACTGAATATATCAATGTACATATGATGCCTTTCTTATAAAGGAAAGGTGGTGAATATGATTATACAAGGTCATGACAAGTGTCTTAATCCTCTCACATGAGACAACTAAGCCCTAACAACCTAGAATAAGATAAGTTCTAGAAAAGACAACTCATCCTTCTAGAAAGAATCTTAGATCCTAAGTAAAATTAACATGTGAATATGTCCCCTAATTACCTAGTGAGGGAATTAACTAGGTACAAGACATTTATTCACACCAACAATTGTCAATTCAATTTTGTTTATTCTTTTCAAAATTTACACAATGAAATATAAAATTACATTAAATATTAAAGTTTGCCTTTAATATATTAAGTAGGTGAATTTAAAAGGGCACATGGAGCAAGAAAGTAAGTGGGTAAAATCAAGGGATCAAATATTATTTATTTTTATTTTTCAAATGGTCAATATAAAAGTCAAAAGGGAAGAAAACAAATTGGTGAAACATGAAGGTAAAAGGCCATTCATGTATAGATAAAAAGCAAACATAGAAAATATCTCAAAGTTGAATCAAAAAGATGTGATGAACATATTCCATGGGAATGTGAAATATTTTCAAGTGGAAAAGATAAAGTGCAACATGGAAATATTTTAGGGTAAATGAATAGGTGAAGGTATTTCAAGAATAATAAAGAATATCATTCACATGGGCTGAAATATTGGAAATAAATTCATAGATCATGAGAGATATTTTATGTAAGAGATAAAAATGGGTATGTGTGATATTAGTTTTCTATGGGAGGAAGGCTTTGAAACTCATTGTTTGCATTGCCCATATATTTTGAGAAGAGAGCTCACACAAATAAGGGATAGAACATTAAAGAAGCATCCTACAACTACAACATGGAACAATTATAGGCTACAATCACATATGCTATGGGCTTCTTTTCTCCCCTTTTTCCTTCTACTTTTCTCCCTTTTTTTCCTTCTATTTTTCTCCTTTCTCTCTCTCCTCTTCTAGGACATATATATCTGATTTTACAAATGTGAAAACAAAATTTGATCAATATAATAGAACTATGCCACTCTGCTCATTTATGGGTTGTTATTAATATGTCTTCTCTATCCTTCTATTGTTTAGCTTTAGAGGAGCTTTAATGTATGTTTCTTGGTAAGTTAATCCTTTATTATGTGTGCAATTGTACTTGTTATGCCCACTACAAAATGTACAAGGCTATCACTCTAGCGATTTTGACTCCTTTTTGGTTGTTTTATGCATAAGGGTGTTGTGATGTTTTTTGATTGACTATTGCAAGGTGTGATACTAAGATCCAGTCAAATAATAGAAAGATGATTATTCTTGTCTCTAAGGGAGGATCTGGTGAACATTTTTTGATGAAACTTTTCATTTTGTTCTTCTCTAAGTCTTAGGGAAAATTTTGTATCTTTACTTCTCTCAAACATCATGGCCACTAATATAAATTTGCAAGATTTTCCTTCACCTCTTGTATTAATATTGTGTGTTGATTTTGGTGACTAATGTGTTATTATTTTGTTCATCTACTTTATCTAA
Organism: Sequoia sempervirens; assembly: GCA_007258455.2. NCBI lineage: Eukaryota > Viridiplantae > Streptophyta > Pinopsida > Cupressales > Cupressaceae > Sequoia > Sequoia sempervirens. The sequence continues at coordinate 11,620 of VDFB02332280.1, forward strand.
AGATTATTTCTTTCATTCCACATTTCCACTTGCATTCAAGTAGTCTTGATCTATGCGAGTGGATATAGAAACTAAATATAGAATCTAATATTTTAATCTATCCTAAAGATATATCTAAAATATTTGCCAAGGGACTACTAAGACAATGAAAATAATAATAAATCAATGGAACATAGAAAATTCATAGATACCCTTCATTAAACTTTAAATTCTATGGTGCTTGAAAAAATTGTAATGGGTAAAACTAATGAAAAATTCAAACCAATGAATGACCTCTAAAATGAACTTTCAAACTAGGTTTTTGATACTTATCATTTTATAATGAAAAAGCTTTTAGATGATTTATCAAGTTGCCTTGAAAAATTACTTTCTAAGCTTGAATTATTAGAATTAAATTATTTAGTAATCTTTAAAATAAAATTATAAAATTAATTAATTACAATATAACAAATTATTAAAATATTTAAAATATTTTATGAAAAATGATTCAATATTGTAAGGAAAATAATATATTAAAATATTATTTTAAGAAATTAAAGATAAATGTATAAGTTTATTTATTTTTCTTTGATGTTAGAATATAAAAGTTAAAGATGTGTAGAATCAGTTTACCAATATCTAAATAAAATATTTTGAGTGTGTTTACTAATATGGAGACAAAATAAATTAGGAATTTATTGTGAATCGATTCTAATTAGTGCAGATTCTTCCTCTAATGTGTAATGATATCTAGTATATGATGCATATGGATGATGATATTTAAAACTCCTCTTGACCCCACACAATGAATATTTAGGGTTAAAAATTTGAATTATATATACCCATTGGGTCATTGGTATCAAGTAGAATATTTCAGGAAATTGACAAAGGTCCAACTTCCTTATCCACGTTAGGGATGTGAGTGTTCCTCTTCAACCTAATACCTACTAGACTTATTCTATGTCTAAATCATTGCCATACTTTCATTTGGAATGACAAGGAATGAAAACTCTAGGAATACTAATGATTTGATATCAAGCTCCTTGGCACCATAGGTTGAATTTGAATTTCATCTAGTATTTGAAGGGTAGCATTGATGGATAACTATCATAAATTTATATTTCTATTCATGGTAATCCCACAATAATTATTCCCACTTTTTGACCAAAGTAGGACATTGAAATCAATATTTTTAACTAAATCTTCACTTTTTGAGACCTATAGCAACTAAACCATTAAGAATTTGAAGATGATGTGAACTAGTGTTTTGTGACAATTTGTGTGCAGATTCTAAATATATATTTTTTAAATTTATTTGAAATAAATAATGATTTTTTTATATAAATTTTAATAACTTGTTTTATAGTAAACAACATTTTTAAAAAGTGACATTTATGTCATAATGCATAACTTTTTTCTAGAAAGGATAAAAAATTCTAATTATTAAAATATAGATTTATAAAATCAATATCTAGTGCATGGATATTTTTTCATAATTTTTTAATTATATTTTATTTTTAATTAATTTTTTAAGTCAAGGTAATTATAATTTGGACATAAGTGTATGTCATAACACATAACTTGTTTTGTATATATCAAGATTCAATTTATATTTTGTTGAAACTATTAGAATTGTAAAACAGGCACAAAATCATGAGCCATAGGATCAAACAACAAATGTGAAACAAGCACAAAATCATGAGCCATAGGATCAAACAAATTACAAATACACCTTCTACACAAGAGATTTGCAAACAATATATGCACTATTTCTCAACAAGAAAAAGCTACATAAGAAAGAGACTCTCAAGAAGATATGGAAGCTCAAGATGATCTTAGAGTGATTAATTACAATGAGGGTTGAGTGCTTATAAGAACAAAACCCTAAATGAGAAAGGGATCAAATCATGACAAGTGTCAACATCACATGAGATGAGACATAATAATCTAATATTAGCTCAACTAATAAAGCAATCCTAAGTTTAGCTTAAGTGCATGAGAATAAATTAGACTAATAATCAATTAAAGAGTAATTAATTATTAGCTAATGCAATGATAACTCTAACA
>VDFB02332281.1:0-21898 GCA_007258455.2 Sequoia sempervirens
CATGTGGTACACTATAGATCTTAGAAGGGCCTCTACTCATAACAACGTAACTCTAATTTCTAAAGCAATACCACCTCAAATAGAATGATATTTATGTGAGATTTGATACTAGAATAAAGATAGAATTATTCTTCAAAACAGACAATATCCAAGATTGCTATCAATCAATAAGAATTTCAAAAAATTTAATGTACTCCAATTTACCATGAATTGTACACAGAATAACAATTCAACACAATTATTATCAACATATATCATAGAAGAATTCATATACTCATAATATAATAATATGATTATGGTATATAAATCTATACTTACTATATGTATGTAAATTAAAAGAAACAAAAATAAATAAAAAATTCAGATATTAAAATATTTTAACTTACAACCTCATTCAAAATTCTGATAAAGATATCTAAATTTTTGCTTTAGGGGTTAAACATAGGAGCCTATATAACAAACATTGAATTATGTGTTTTCCTTCGCTTCATGTGTATTTTTGGCATCAACCTTGGCAATTGAATCATTCAGTTGATTTCTTTAGGATTTCTAGTGTTGTGCAATTGAAGCTTTTGTACTCCAAAATGCACCCTCATACCCCCCAGTCATCACACAGGCAAGGTGAGTCAAGAGGGTTCAACAAGAAGCAGTAGAGAAAATACGTTCCCAAAACTTCTACAGATTCATAAAATTTAGATAAATTCTTGATAGTTAGCTTGCCTCTACATACAATTAGACTGGTTTTAGACAATAGGTGAAATCATAATATTAGAGCACAAGATTCCTAAAAGTGACAGAGGCAAGTCAATAAATTTCAAAGCAGACAATGAACAGTGACTTATTCATGTGACTAACCATTTAAGGAGTCCATGGTACCTAGTGGTTAGAATGGTTATGGTCAGGTATAGATGGTAAAAAAATAGTGAGCATCCTTGAAAACTATAGAAAGTGAAGAAAAAAAGCTAGCTAAAACCATTGGATTGCTATCATGTGTTTGTGCTTGTTGTTGATCAAAACTTGAAGCATTCTCATTATCATTCTTAAGTTGGAATTTAAATACCTTCTGCTATTGGTATTGGTCATGTAGCTCTTGGGTGTGCAACTACCAAATTTGAGTTTTTGGCAAAGCTTAGGCGAGACGAGAAAAGACCAAAAACAATCAAAACTTTTGACTGAAGCTAAAAACCGATACAAAATAAAATTTAACATGTTAATTCTACACAAACTTCATCAATTCATTCTTCACTATTAAAATAAATTAGAAGCAACTGGAGTTTCAATATAAATCTTCAAAAGAGTAGTATTAAACTATTGGATTACCTTGTTTGCTTTACTTCTGATATAGTAGAAAAAAATGGTCATATCCATCCATTTTTAGGGATTATAAAATTTCTAGAAAAAATTCTTGTATCCATGCATACCATATGGAAGCTTGAGTTGGTTGGAATTACTTGGAAGTTGGTAACTCATCTTTTTCAGTTTAAAGAAAAATTCCATATCTAACATGGTTGGCTAGGCCATAAAAAATGAGTAAGATAAATGATGATATGCATAAAAAGTTAAAAAGTATATTATAAAATTCTTAGAATATGAAATCTCACTTGCAAATTGATATAAATAAAAGGTTTCCTTTTCAAGTAACTAAAAAATTTAATATAAATAAAAGGTTTCCTTTTCAAGTAACTACAAAATTTTATATAAATAGAAAATGAGTAAGATAAATGATGATATGCATAAAAAGTTAAAAAGTATATTATAAAATTCTTAGAATATGAAATCTCACTTGCAAATTGATATAAATAAAAGGTTTCCTTTTCAAGTAACTACAAAATTTTATATAAATAGGGAGTCTCAAGGTTCAAATCACAAAGTTGAGGTAAAATGAAAAAGTTAACAACAATGCAATGGTGATGAAAGTTATCATGCTTGGCTTGTTGTCTAGTGTGTATTGATGTCTTGTTGCTTATTATAGCACTGGAACATATCATGTTGGTCTTGTAACACCCTGCCGTGTGAACCCCAAAGGACAACAAACACCACATAATTTTTATTTTTATTTTTGAAAGCGAAAAATTTCATTACATGGAAATAAATTATGCAATTACAAAGTCATTCACGTTCTCTGGGGTACACAAAACGATCATTACGAAGCATAAAATTTTATCAAATGAAAGCGAATAAACAACCAAGGTTACATAATGATGATATACAATTATTAATGATCAAAAGCATGGAAAACAATACATCATTTTATTACAATTCAATTCACAGTTCAATAGTACAATTGTGGAGCATATTTCCATAGATTCAACACATCATGGGCACAATAATATATTACATAATGCTTCCCTTATATCAATGGGAAGAGTACATCAAGTACGAGAATGATACATCAATGAAGAGTAAGGTGCAAAGTGAGGAATAGTCTTCAACAACGTGAAGCTCTGAAACCTTTGTATCCACTTTTGCATCACGAACCCAACCTGGGAACCCAATGGGGTGCATAGCACATTCCACCAACCATGTGGACCTAAAGGTCCACCCCCCATGCTAGGAGATGACAAGAAAGGACCCACATCCAAGATAGATAAGAAGAACAATCACAATACCAAATCACAAGGTCATCCAAACATAACACACAACAATCTCAAAGATCACTTACAAGGTGACTTCTTCTTGAGGCATACAAGGGAAAACAAGGGATTTTATGACACCAATATTCATTTATGCTCAATTGGTGGGTACGTAAATACCTGGGTTCCCCAACCATCTCAAAATATGACTACACGAAAGACAATGCATAAAGTCTCCTTAGTTAGAGTTAACACTAAAAGGAAGACTTACATCATGGAACCACAAAACGACTCTATAACTTCCATAACTCACAAAATGACAAGTGATAAAAAAAGAAGAAGCAATATCATAACGGGACCTTCAAACTAAAATAAGATAACATAAACAATTTAATACAACATCAAACATAATTACCAACAGTAAATCATCCATTAGAGAATCCAAGGGAAAGCTCAATATCCTCCTTACAAGGTATCCAATTAGTTACACTCTGGCTAATAACCACTTAATATAGGCCAATCGCAAAACAAAACCAAGCTTTTAATTCAACACAAATGTTCACTCTAACTACCTCCATGAAGAACTCTCAGGTAACTCACAACTTCATCCACATGACAACAATCAATTTCTAATATCAAGCAACTTGAAAGGCAATATTATCACATTTCACATAAATCCACCACTTACATAATTTATTAAATTGTGTTCTTTACACATTGATACATAAGTACACATAATCAACATAAGTAATTATAATAATATTTATTCTAAATAACCAACTTCATAGGGGATCTACAAGCCATTGAAGCATAATAAGATCTTTACTACGAAGGTTAGCACATGAAAACAAACCTATTATCATGTTATACAACTCTATCGCCTATAGGCCTCTATATCCTAATGCTTACAAGCACGTTAGGCGCACCATAAAAATTCAATTCACACATGTAATACATCCCTAATAAGAGTACACAATTCAATCATATATATGATTATAGGTACTTCAATTTAACACTAAATATGTCATATAATTTGAATACAGACTACCCCTTTTTATTTGTTAACAAAATTAATATGTTCATGACTAAATAAATTATATCAAACAATTAAGTCATCATAAATGATTCCTTAAAATATTAGTATTTTATTAACTTGATTATAAAATTATTAATAATTAAGATGCATTAGCATTTTTATTAACTATACTAATTTACTAATATCTTTATTAACAAAATTTACTAGGGAGCTTGATTATTTTAAAAGTTCCTTTAAATAAACACATGAATAAGTTTATGGAACTTTCCTAAAGTTAATTTCTTTAATTAAGAGATTTAAGTATATAATGCATTTTATATAGCCACGTAAAAAGGAAGTGGAAACGTGGTGGCTTAGGATGAGTTTTTACACTCGTCTTGTTTTAAATATAGGTAAATATTTTATTTTATTTTATTTTTTTTGTTTATTTTAAAAGTCCACATCACGTTTCCTTCACCACTCACGGGGAAGGCGTAATGCATTCAGAGGAAGCAGAAATCTGAAAACATGCCTCTAATAAATGTGATCTAAAGGGGAGCAATGATTGCAAGATATGCACAGAATGGATTAAGTTGAAAAGGCTTAAGAAACTTTCAAGCAAGCACAATTTATTCTAGGTCTAAAGTCAGAACTGCATGCGGTTACCAAGATATGCACAAATTAGTTAAAGTTGAAAGGCTTAGGCTTGAAGGAGAGCAGAAACTTTCAAGCAAGCGCAATTTGATGGAATTATAAAGTCAATTTCTGACCTTCCCAGCATCGACGCTCGCAGATTGCCGAGATCCGGGAGGTTGGTAGAGCTTTACCTTCTATGTTCGAGTTACCAATGCTCCGACAGATTGCCAGTAAAAGCCGAGGTGAATTATTTGAAAGCTTTTTAATCTTCCACAATATGTTTCAGCTGAGACAGGTTGACAAATGGAATCGGAGATTGCATTTAAAACTACCACGGCATTTATATTTTAAGTACAACAGATGTGACAGGTTGCCAACAAAATCAGGAAAGCTGGAATTAGAGAGATTATTTAAACCTCTCCAACATTCTATTTTTTAAGTACAGCAGATGTGACAGGTTGCGAAACAATAACAGGGAGGCCGTTTAAACTTAAACACTCTCTAAAGGCCTAAAAACTTCAGCTGTGATAGATGGCGAATGGTATCAGGGACACTATTTAGGTTTATACACCCTCCAAAGTCTAAGTTCTGCAGCTGCGATGGGTTGTCAATGAAATCAGGAAGGCTACTTACGCCTCTACAGTCTTCTATGTTCGAGTCTTGCGGCTGTGACAGATTGCTAATGGTATCACTTGGGTTTCAGAATTTGCAGTTGCAGACTGGTAACCCCAAAACACAGAATTATTCAATGCTCCCTGCTGACACTGTGGTTGTTAAGGATAAAGGGCCTGAAAATGCGACTGGGGTTAGCTCCAAAGTATACTCAGATGTTGCATACTCATTTAATGACAATGATGAAGAAGAGGCCGTGAGGCAAGAATCCAAGGCCAAAGTAAATGGAGGAAATCCAGGCATCTCAAGGAGGAAAAAGATTGCAGGACATGAACAAGATGGATTTCTTGAAAAGGCTTAAGAAACTTTCAAGCGAATGCAATTAGCGGGTGAAAAGCAGCAGGTTGTTTAAACCTTTAAACTTCCTATTGTGTTCAAGTGCCGCAGCTGAGACAGGCTGGCAAAGGAAACAGAAGATTATTTAAACCTCTACCACATTCTACTTTCGAGTACAGCAGATGTGACAGGTTGCAAATGGTAACAGGAAAGCAAATTATACCTCTGCAGTCTTCTCTGTTCAAGTGTTGCTGTTGTGACAGAATGCAAATGGTATCAAGGACTTTATTTAAACTTTATACCCCTCCAAAACACCGCAGCAGGGATAGGTTGCCAAAGGGAAACATCAAACTTCTTAAACCAGGCGCTGAAAACCTTAGGCGCAGCCAAGGACAAACAAAGAACGCAGAGCTAGACAAGAGTCTAATATCATGAGACAAAGCTGGATCAAGGCGCAACATTCAAATCAAGGTAGCAATCAACCAAAACCAGGCTAGAAATTCACCTGAACCTATCGGCCTTCCTTCCATAGAACAGGTCGAAATTTACTAGAATAAGAAGGTGTGCAAACAACATGTTTCCTAAAAGAAATTCCAATGCAAGAAGCATATTATTCTCTGGGCTCTTAGTTAGAGTTTCATATTAGCTGAAAGCTTAAAGGAATATCTCACACCCTAAACAGACGGCTCAAACCTCCTGCATATTTGCCTCTATTACACCGGCCATTATGCATATGGCGTGCTAATGTCTAAAGGAATTGAAGCAAGATCTACAGATCAAAACAAAAAAAAACCAAGAACCACGCTGGGAGAAGAAAGAGAGAGAGAGACTCAGGTAGACACAAGATAATCGATATAATAAGGCATGTGAATAACAAGAAAACATAATTACAGTATTCATTAATCCTCCAAAAGGAATCAAGATCAAGATATTACCAATCTAGACGCCATAACTCATTTAGCAGAACTTTTGCATAGAGTGGTCTGAGACAGGAGTAAAACCTGACTTTCATACGCCTATCAGCCGAAATTCTATTCCCTTCATTCTACCAGAATAAAACAAACTTCCTCCCTATGAAAGAAGCCTGGAAGACCCGTTTCCAAAAAAAGGTGGAAGCAAAGAAAGGCACGTGTTCAGATTGACAGAATTCCAAAAAGAGCTGTCATCTCCTGGGCTGCCAACGTTGCAAGGAGTAAAAGAATGAAATTAAATAAACTCCAATGTATCCTTACCTAATATATATATTATATATTAGTTAATTTATATAATACAAATATAATATTGTAATTTCCAGATAATATATAATAAATATTTATTAAGAATAATAATTATCTGCCTAAGGTTTTATCAAACCCAAACACCTTCCTCATTAATATATATATATTTAAATTTTAAAATTCATTCATTAAATGATATATCATATTCTCATGATTGTATAAAAAGAGATTATTTTAAACACATTATTAATTTCTTATTATATATATATATATATATATATATAGATTCTCTTCCTTTTATAAGGGAATAAGAATTTATTTAAATTATTATAGCTTATAAGTGACACTAATCGCCTTTTAGAACCCAACTCAAAGTTACCCTTATAAGAGGTGGATAAGATACACAGTATTAACATGTGATGAGGTATTTTTAATTTCCAAGGAATCTAACACTATGCCTTTTGTTTTGATCACATTAGTATACATTAATATAGTTTCCTCTTAGAGACATTACATTCTAGCCTTCAATACCCACCAGGTTTGCATTTATCTCAAAATATTATATAGAGGAAAGATATTTATTCTTTTTAGATTACCCATATAATATTAAATTTAGCAATTCCTTCATTTATATAATTTTCTCCTGAAAAACCCATATTCTTAATTGTTTTAATCACATAACCCTCATTTTGCTCATTTTATTATTATTCCTTTATTTTAAACTATTCTAAAATTACTTTATCTATTTTATAATACTTATTTATTTATCTTTTGATAAAATAGCTAAAGATTATTTACATGTAAGTTTTGACTCAACTAAATCTTTTATCTCCCTTATTCTTTTAACATGTCTCAAATATCCTTAAAATCTTTTATTATTGCTTTACTTAATTTAACTATGAATATTTAGAAGAAGCTATATATAAACATTTAATGTGAAAGTATATGAATTCATGAAGTCAGTAAGACATCTCAAATAAACAACTCACTCATACAACACGAAGGGCCAAAAGCAAAGGGGTACTACAGGTCCATTGACTGCATTAGATGCCGAATTATTTAATTTTGCTCTGAATGTTGACTATCTAGAATGTGAATTTTTTCTTGGGGTTGTATTTGGAGTGGGTCTAGATAAATTTGCACCAAATCTTAAAGGAGGTGGTCCTCCCCCACTAGGCACCCAAATGGCCAATTTAGACCCTCCAACAAGAGATATTGTGGAGCAATTTTCTTTCCAAGAAATTGATCATATTAGGTTCTAATAATTTTTATTCTTAAACTATTTGATCATTATACTAGATATAGTATTATTTTTAAGTTCTTAGAATTTATATTTCTTCTAATTAAATTGACCATTGTTTGGTGTACTAGGTTTTGAAGAATAATTAGAGAGAGTGTAGTGGAAGATGCTCCGCGGCCTTTATTAAATTTGAGAGTGGAAACATGTACGAGTTTCTTCAATGAGGATTTGGGATTCACACTCAATCCTCCCTTTGATCCCTATGCTAATTCTCTTAATTATCTACTTGCTATGTATGTTCTTCCATACATGGGCCTTACAGCTTATGTTGGTGTCAATCTTAACATAACTTCAGTGGCTAGAAAACAAGTAAATTTTTTAAACTTTCTCTACTCATCTTAGGAGCCTAATTTATGCATAAATATTGGATTAGTGAAAGCAATAAGTTTCCTTTGTGTTTAGTGATCTATCATTTGAGAGAAAACAAATGAAAAATTCATCTTTAGTTTCATTTCTTATGAATAAGACAATGAGATATATTTTAAGTCATCTTTATAGACAATAATTAAGATTGGTAAAATGATTAACGTCTTGTTGAAGAGCAACATAATCCTATTTCTAATAATTATTTAATATTATTGAATAGTAAACCTCTTGCTAAAAATTATTTAGCTAAAACTACATGAACTCATTTAGATGGAGTAGTATTGAATGAGTGTTTTGGTTTGAGTGCAGCTGGTAGCAGGTCTTCTCAGAGTGGAATCGGGGCAGGATGCAATGATACGTTACTAGCTGTATGAGAGAACGGAGTTTCAAGTTTATCCCTACAACTTCACTATTGTACAGATTGCAACGTTCCTCTCCAATCTTAACAACTGTCTAGGAAAGACGGGGATTGTAGATGAAGAAATCGTAGTTCCCCCAGAACTTGGTGCTGATGAAAGAGTGAGTGGTAACATTCTATCTACAGACATGGATTCTTTGTTGTACATCAGAACTCTTGCACAAACACTGAGGATTCTGTATGGCACAGGAAATGAGTCCATATCAGGTGGGTTTTATCTGGAGGGAGGCAGTGGGGTTATTGCGCAGAGCTATCTCTAGTTTCTTACCTTACTTCGCTATTAAACACATCCATCTACTAAGGAAACAACATTAACAAAGAAACAACAAAAATAAAAAAGTGAAGAAAAAGTTATTTTGTGCTTGTTTCTATTGGAAATCTCTCTATTGAGATTTTGCAAGGACTCATAACAATTAAAATAACGATAAAAGAATTGGATAAGTGTGATCGCTTATGTTTTTAAATATATTTTTTATTTCTGATATATGTCAATATATTGTGATTTTTTTTATTAATCAATGAAGATAAGATTTGTAAACTCAAATCTTAACACTCATCATTATAACCTTTGTTCTATGAGTTGTCCTATCTTGTGAACTTCTTTCCATGAACTACCCTCCACCTATATAAAATTATTGTCAATCTCAATATAAAAATAATAACAATGTAAAAGAACTCATGGAATACATTTTATTTATTGTAATGCCCCTCCGCACCTCGTACTGACTGTTGCGTGCGAATTGGTCCACCTTTGTTGATGTCACTCTGTATTTCGTTCCGCTGTTTGGATTGGTAATATTTGATAGTAAGTCTCTTGGAGTTATGCTTATGATTGTGGTTCGTTTGATTATCTCATTATGATCGAAAATAATGAAACTTAAGACCTTGGTATAATTAAATAAAGTATGTATGTAATTGAGTATTCAATTAAGTACGTTATTAATAAATATTCACTTGATTTTAATAAATTAAAATTTATGATTTAAAAGAAATATTGAGATAAATTCTTTTACAACTAATGTTATAATAAAATGAAAATTTAATGGGAAGTGGAAGTAAGAAAAATAGAATATTGAAAGGTGATTTTTAAATGACAAGTATTTGGCAATTAAACGTTAAAAGTTATATTAAAATGATAAAATATGAAATAAAATATTAAATTGGAAAGTTGCAATTAATAAACAACCACAAATAGAAAGAAATTAATGTGACAATAATTAAGTCAGTTTTATTCTAAAAAGGAGGCATGGCAGTCACCCAATGCATGTAGCTCCAAAATTAAATTTACTGGCTAAAAATAAAATTAAAGCAGGGAATCTTCTTCTTTAGTTTGGGATCTTTGAAAAATAAAGGCCTTTTTAGGGACATTTTGGTAAGGGATTTTTCTAGAAAAATTGGTTCAAAAAGCCTGAAAATATGGGATTTGTGCATAGGCTGTAGGGATTAAGAGGGCTGGAGAGGCTTTGGAATTGGGGGTGGGGAGTTTGGATAAAGAAATTGTTGAGGCCGTTGACAGAGATTGTTTGGAAAACCTAGCTCCGGCATTAACTCAGTGTAATCAACATAAATATTCTAGGTTCCATTGCTTCTTACCTCTGGTAAAACCTTGCTTTATTTTGAAACAAAAATGGTAAATTAGCGGAATGTCCGAATACTGTGGCTTTGGTTTACTTTTATCAACTGTATGTGTCTTATTTTATCATTTTGCATGCCTTACCTCTCAACCATTTTCTCCTAAAATGTCTGCAAAGTATGTACCTCTTTTATTTTCCATGCCTGTAAGTTGTATTTGATATAGATTCATCTCATGTCGATGCAACTCCATAAGTTAGATTATACCAGTTCAAGATTATATTCCATTCAATGTGCTTCTTTTAAAGATTGTGCCATGCTTATCCTTTGTAGGCAGCCCCATGGGTACTCGCTGCCATTATACTCTTTCACCTACTATGTTTAGGCTGCTGCCTGTCTGAGAGAGAGTAATTTCCTTTAGTTATTAAAAAAGTATACATTTATATAGCCTACTTTACTATACTTTCCACACCTACTCCTTGCTTAGGTCGCACCCACCATCATTCTCAAAATGCTCTGATGATGCATATCATGTTTGTTGAGATCTTGGCTTTATCATTTTCCTTCCCTTTATTGTTCTAGATGGGGATTCATCTGATATATAAATTTACTTGATAATCTTGTTAAGTAACCTCCGTGGAATATGTCAGTGTAGGTTGTATTTTAATGCACCTATCTATTCATTAGCCAAAATAGTTGGGACGAATTCATTGTATGGCTGTCTATCCCATTATCTTCTGCGTTGGCTCATGTGACTATAGGCGTATGTTTGGATAAACCTTGTAAGCCAAAGTTTTCCAGAATCACCAGCGTAGCTCTCTATGCCTTTCAAACTCTTCCTTTGTAGTAGATCGACTGTGGAAATAGATCAATGAACTGCATGTTGATCGGCTTCGATCCTTGAATCTAGGGGAAATTTCCTTAACATTATTTAACATTTTTTAACATTGAGAGTTCTTGAGAAGACGAAGTTTACTTCTTGTATTTTCTGTTTCGTTCGCGCCATGAAGCACTGCTAATTTAATCCTTATCTTTGATTTCTTTTTTTTCTGCCGCTCTTCTTTTTGTGCTTTTCCTTTAATATAATCTTTTACGCATCTTGCAACCAAAGGCATTTGATGCCTTGAGTTTGGATGAAGAAGTACGAAACAACAAATTCACTGTTAAATCTATGGTAATCGTCGTCTTTAATATTATTCAACCCTCTACTCTGTTGACTGTAGAATACTGCCTCTTGTAATCCGTCGCCCCTGCTACAAACTCCAGTAAATATATATACTCTAATCCTTTAAAATACTCCTTGCTAATCTAAAGATGGTTGTAAACAACGCTTAGTGTTGCCTGGATATTTTAAAATTATGATGTTCTTTTAATATAAGCGAATGTACCGTGCGTTCCTTGTTGATAGTATTTTTAGGTCTGTATGTAGCACGTAGTATGCTTAATATGTAGTCTGCACATTATATGTTTGAAATCTGAAATAGTAATTCGCACATGTAAGGAGGTTAGTCTTAGTCTTACAATGTTTCACTGTATAGTGCAATCTTTAAAATAAAGTAAACTATATTAAATTCCTTAAGTCTAAGGAAAGAAAGAGAAGTCTACGTGGTAGTCTTTAATTTAAGCTATCCCTTAAATAAAGTAAAGGGAGAATATTCTCCTTTATTTTTTTTAAGGAATCTTTTAAACCAAATTTAGTATGAATAGGTTCCCTTAGGTTATCTCCTGTAAATAAATATTTGTAAATAAGTGTCTAGGGAAAAGTAAATAATATCAAATAATATCCTAAGTAGGTAGGAGTAGTATAAATAATTGTATATGATTCCTTTTTAAGCTTATAATTCTTTTAAATTAATTTTAGGGTAAATTAAAAATGTAAAATTTTATTTTGGTTACAATAAAAAAAAAACAATTTCCTAGAATTGAATAACTTGTGATATAAAGAATGGAGGTTGGGTTGATTAAATTGTTTATGGAGTCCAATAAATATAGGTACTTTGTCTATGCTTTTATGCAATTGGGTATTATGAACATCTTGTGAGTAAATATTTAAGTAAAATATAAATATTAAAAAATATATAAGTTCATCTATGTGATGTCCTTATGCTTGTGGTCTTGTTACCTTATATTAAATTAATTAATAAATAGAAGAACATTAACTATTAAGAAAGATGTAATGAATCTAGATTTAATAAGGATTTGTATTTCACGAAAAGTGGAATGTTGGCGTCTTTGGTCTATTATGTACTCATTGAGTGATTTGTGTAAGTTTTGAAGGAACATGAATGGAGATTTGTTTGGAATTGTTTTGGGTATTGTAAGCTCTTCGTGTAAGTGAACATTAGGGTATCTTCTAGAGGCTAGGGTGAAATGTTCCCTTGTTGGAAAATTTGAATTATTTTGATATTTGGAAGCTATATTGTTTTAAGATGGCCATTAGTCTTGCACAGTGTGATTATCATTGTGTTTGGTACTTTGGTATCTATGAGCAGGAAAAAATTATGCCTCACCATGTGACTTTGATTTGAGTTTTGTGATTGTGCAAGTAGCTTTGTGCTTGATTTATTTGGTTTCCTAGTTGTTAGTAGGGGAGTGGCTCTTAGTGGGGGTCCGACACACAAAGGGGTGCCAGGGTAACTCACTAAGAGTATAATCAAGTGATAATCTAACTAATTAATTAGGGGGAGTTGGGTAGATAAAACACTAATCAAATAAGATAATGCCTCACTCATGGCTCAAGTGCTCGTATAGGCTTGAGATGAGTCGAGAAGACCTGGAATGGCAAGACCAACTGCCTAGTCTATTTGGAAGGTAAGTTGGTGCCGCATAGTTTGTATGGGGGTCCGATAACCGATAGAGGCAACCAGGGTAACCCAGTATGGGGGTTCTGGTAGCCTAGGAAGGTTACGCCAGGGTAACCCATAGAAATCATACGATGACACTCCCTCCTATGACAACTTTGTACTCCCTTGGTTCTTTATATCCCCTTAGTTGATTTTGTGCCTCTGGAAGTGTTTTGCATGTTATTGTTGTTGTTTCATGATTGTTCAACACTGTCATGTCAACCATATGTTGTCTTGTACCTTTGTCCTTCTGTGGTGTACTATCGTTGATGTTGTTCTACTTGTTCCTGTATGTCATGTTATTCTTATGCATGTTTGTCAGTGATGGTGGGAACCTTTGTTATCTCCTAGCACGGGGGGTGGGCCTTCGGGTTCCACGTGGTTAGGTGGAACGTGTTTTGATCTCCATTGGGTTCCCTTCTCTTGTACGTGTCGTGATGACTTCTCTTGATCTGTGGACTTCAGCATTGCACCAACCCTCGGGATTTGTTATACTTTTATTTGTATTGTACCACATTGGTGTATCATGTTTCATGTTTGATGTTCACTCCTCACTGGAAATTGAGGAGATAACTTTATTTAGAATGTAAATGTATTGATGTATCTGATGAAGAACACTACTATGTAATGGACTAGAGTTAGTTGGCATTATATTTGTAATTAAATGATTTGAATCAATTTAATTCCATGTAAACATGTTATGGTTGTACTTTTATTGATGATTCAAATAAGTGGAATGTTTTGATGCAATCTTCGTATTGATGTTAGTACTTGATTATTGTAATGTTTCTTTAAGGTTTCATGTTGATTTTTAGATGGGTGAAAAGTAATGTTGTCGTGGACCCTAGAGGACTCAGACTAGAAAACTTAATATTAATGCTAATTGCATACAAGTGAATTTTGCACTTTTCAAAAAAAAAATTGTTCCAGCTTAGGATGTTAATGTGTGTCCTCTAGGGTATGTGGCAAGGCGTTACATTTATTCTATTACTTGTAGTTGAAAATAATTTTTTTGTTTACTAAAATTCTCTTGGATCCATAACAATTTAAACTATTATAAATAAATTTTGCATATATGATTTGTGTCTAACAATCTTAACCATCCTATTTTTTATATGTTTTAATTCCTGATCTATATCTATTGGTAAATACAAGTTTTGGATCTGTGGGATAGTGGATTTGGTCTATTTGGTAATAGTTAGGGCAGTTGTCTTAGATTGATCAAATCTAAAAGTTGCTAGACCAAATGCTTTAACACTTTTTTTTTACTCTTATTTTTGTTTTTTATATGTTTTAATTCCTGATCTATATCTATTGGTCAATGCAAGTTTTGGATCTGTGGGATATTGGATTTGGTCCATTTGGTAATAGTTAGGGTTGTTGTCTTGGACTGATCAAATCTAAAGGTTTCTAGACCAAATGATTTAATGGTTTAATTTGTCTAAATTTATCAAGAATTTTTTTATTTAGTGTTGATTATAGATAAGTTGACATTATTTGGTTGTTTTCTTTGAGCTAGTCCATTAAGGTGTACAAACTTCTATGCTTTGTAAATCTTTGGTTAATTACACACATGTGGAGAGATAAAAAAAAATCTTTGACATCTCTCAACCACTAGCATGGATCTACAAAAATAGGTTTTGGAAGAGGCACCTATGGAGGTTTGGAGAAAAGTTACAAATAAAAAATTTAGAGTGAAGGTGATATGTGGTATGAATCTAGTATACTAGCTTGATATGATTAAATTTTGTTGTCTATGATAGATAAATAGCTTATGTAGACTCTCAAAGGGTGCCATTAAAAATAAGAATATTGAATTCTCTTTAAAGTGATTATGCTAGGTATATCTTGCATACAAAAAGTATTTTGATAGTTGTAGACCCCTAAAATTATCCACAATTGATTTTATCCTCTTTCAACATTAATTAAATAAATTTTAATCATTTATATAATTAATTTGGCCTTTATGCCCCTTTCCTCTATAGTTCACTCTTAATTAAATAAATTTATATTTATTTAATTATGTTCACTCTTCACATCCCTATTCTCCAAAAATAAAATAAATATAAACTACTTTTTTAATTCCTCCTTTTTCCACCTCAAGCAATTACTTGACTAAAATCAATAAGTTGGTTGATTAAGCCTCTTGCACATTTCAAAGCCTGTGTAAACCATGGATAAACTTAGCATTCACTTGTCACATCCATCCCACTTCTCCAAAAATATTTCATCAAAATCTCAACCATTCATTTTGAAAGGAAGTTGAGTGAGGGGAAACAACTTCCTACACTAATCTAAGTAGGGTAGAGTTACAAAATTTTATTTTAACACATTTAAACAGTTACAAGAAGAGAATCACATAGAGAATAAATGAATAGAACAACAACAAAACATATAATAGTGACACCAAATATACGTGGGGAAAATCATTTTAGGTAGAAAACCCCACCCTCCAAAAGCACAGTACTATTGTATTACTTCAAAAGGATTTACAATACAACCCCAAGTACATAGCCTTCTTCTACAAGTGCTTCAAAATGAACACCTATTCTAGAGTGATATCGGCAACACTTTGTTACCTTCAAACAAACTATGCATTCTACAATGCAAGGAACTCAATATATAGAGTGATATAAGCTTCAAGAAGCATCTAGAAGGAGAGGGACATACAAATCCACATGGCACAATATCCCATGCCATACACATGAATTTGGACACATGTAACATATTCCCTTACACCCCTTACAATGGTCAAACATGCAAATATTCCTTCCTCAAGCTTGGGCACCTAGAATATACAAAAAATATCTTATGACATATGCCTTACACATCTTACAAATATCATAGACTCTATCATAGCTGACAACACTTATAGTTGTAAGAGAATCTATCATAATTGGCCAAGAATAATTGATTCTCTTACAGCCTATCATAACCCAACTTGGACACAACCTTTCACCCATTGATGAAGATAACTTATGACACATCATGGAATTTATCATAGGTCAAAGATTCCAAAGTGGATTCCTATGTCCACTTAGGATGATGATGTGCCATCCAATCATTTCCAACAAGGATGCCACCCAATCGATGGGTCCCAATGTGTGACATGACACCATAGGAAATTAAATAATACAAATTAATATAATAATACATTAATTAAATCAATATTAGGACTCTAATGTTGAGACACCTTAATCCCAACATTATCCCACTTGTTGAAGACCTACTGAAAGTCATACGAAATCATTTTCTCAAGGTCCTAAGGCCCATGGAATCAAAACACCATCTTAACTTCTTTGTGCTCACTAGTTTTCTCAATGCATCTACAACATTCACCAAAGTGTTAACCTTCTCCAAGTTAGGATTCTTTGCTAGGAAAATCATGAAAAAAATGATACTAAATATCAATGTGCTTTGTTCTGGCATGGAAGGTAGACTTCTTTGCTAGGAAAATCACACTTTGACTATCAAAACAAACAATAATTTTTCCTGCATCTAAACCGATATTATAACACAATCTCTTAAGAAAAATGGATTGCTTACAAGTATGAGTGGCTTCCATATACTTTTCCTTTGTCGTGGACAACATGACTACAACCTACCACTTACTCATCTAATTGATAGCACCACTGAACATCATAAACACATAACCACTGGTGGATCTTCTACTATCAATTTCACCTACCCAATATGAATCCACATATCCATGAATACTCATAGAATGATGAGGTCCAATAGGATAACCATGAAAACACAAGGCATACTCAAAAGTACTATGTAATTATTTGAACACACTCTTAATCACATCCTAATGCACCCATCCAAGATTAGCCATAAAAAAACTAAGGACTCCCATTTCTTGGGAAATGTCTAATCTCATACACACCATTTCATACATCAGACTGCTAACTACACTCGCATATGGTACTTTGGTTATGTCCTCCATCTTAGTAGGATATTTTGGACAATCATTCACAGGAAGCTTTGTCCCCTGCATCATAGGAACAACTAATTGTTTGCAATCTACCATGTTGAATATCTCCAACATCAAGTTCACATACTTGCTCTGGCTTAACCAAAGCTTTCTATTAGCTTTGTCTCTCATGATTTACATTCCCAAAATGTACCTAGCTACACCTAGGTCTTTCATCTCAAACCGTGTAGAGAATTGAAACTTCAAATCTGAAATCATACTTTTACCATTCCCAGTAACAACATATCATCTGTATGTATAGGAAAATAATGAGAATGTGACCATTATCAATTTTAAAGTATACACAATGGTAAAATTTAGATCTCTAAAATCCCAATGACAATACATAGGTATCAAACTTCTGATACCACATTCTAGGAGATTGATTCAAACCATAAAGAGACTTCTTAAATTTTCAAACCAAATTTTCTTTATCTTTCTCAACAAAATTCTTTGGCTATGACATGTAAATCTCTTCCTCCAAATAACCATGAAGGAATTTTGTCTTCACATCCATCTGTTTGACTTCTAACTCATATGCAGCTAGAAGTGACAACAAAAGCCGAATAGATTTCAGCTTTGCTACTAGAGAGAATATATCCCCATAATCAATTCCCTCCACCGTGAAAACCCCTTAGCGATCAACCATTCCTTATACTTCTCAACACTACCATCAAGGCCACACTTTTTATTGAAAACCCATTTACAACCAACAGGTTTACATCTAGCAGGAAAAGGTATTGAATCCCAAGTCTTATTTTTCTTTAAAGAAGCCATCTCTTCACCCATGGCTTGCATCTAGGAATCTGAATCATTCATACCCAATGCCTCTCTAACCATCCTAGGCTCATCAGTGTTAGTAATCAAGGAAAAAATGTAATTGGAATCCAATAGTGAAAACCAAACCTTTTTGATTGTCACCTAACTCGTGTAGACCTCAAAGGTTGAGGTTGAGTTTTTCCTTCTTCTTTAGAACTTTCAAAGCTACTTAATCTCTCCTCATCATTAGGTCTAATAGG
This sequence comes from Sequoia sempervirens, assembly GCA_007258455.2. Taxonomy (NCBI): domain Eukaryota; kingdom Viridiplantae; phylum Streptophyta; class Pinopsida; order Cupressales; family Cupressaceae; genus Sequoia; species Sequoia sempervirens. The sequence goes on from VDFB02332281.1 coordinate 17,884, forward strand.
GTTATGTAGTTCTTCTTTCTTTAGAGTAGGTGGAATTTGAACTACCTCCTTAAATTCTATTTCTCCTCTTTTCTGGCTAAAAATCAATAGAAGGTTTCATCTCTCTGAAGATCACACCTTTTCATAGAGAACCTTGTGAGCTTCTGGATCCCAAAGCTTGTACCACTTCACACTGACACCATAGCTGATGAAGATACACTTAATAGCCTTGTTCTCCAAATTAGACCTCTTCTTAATCAAAACATGAGCATAAGCTTCACAACCAAATACTCTGAGATGTCTCATTGAAGGATTTTTACTAGACCACACCTCCATGGGTGTCTTTCCAACAAGCATTGATGTAGGACATCTATTGATAAAATAAAATTCATTGGCTACTGCTTCAACCCAAAACTTATACTCAAGGCTAGTAGCACTCAACATACTCCTAGCCCTCTCCATCAATGTTCTATTCATCCTCTCTGCAAATCCATTTTTTTTTGGAGTATAGGGAGTAGTTTTATGTCTCTCAATCCTATGCTTTTTACAAAACTTGTAAAACTTTGCAGAACAAAAGTCACCACCATTATCAGTCCTCAAACACTTAATCTTTTTGCTAGTTTGATTTTCTACCAAGGCCTTAAACTCCTTAAGTCGTCTAAAGACTTCAACTTTACTTTTGAGAAAATAAATGATGTCCTTCTACTGTAATCATCTATGAAAGAAAAAAAATATACAAATTTTGATAATGAAGGAACATTAACAGGACCAAAAACATATAAATGAGCATAGTTTAAAACCACAGAAGACTTGTGAAAACTAGAATAAAAAGAAATATGGTGTTGTTTTCCATATACACAATGTTTAGAAAAGTTGAACTCGAGATTGCAATCATCAAGGCCTTCAACAAGGCTTTTATTTTTTAGGGTTCTAAGAACCTTCTCACAATGTGACAAAGTCATTGGTGCCATAACATTTTCTTCTCTATAGGAAGCTTCATTTCCATGGAATGAGCACCCTTAGGTACCCAAAATTCATGACCATTGGATGTAGTTGAAACTTAATTTTTCTTTGCATGATCTAATGGTGAGGATGAAGAATCCAAAGATCTCTTCTTCGATACATCAGAAGAACTATTGCACTGTACAGTGGATGTATCAACCTGAAACAAAGTGATAATACAAACACCCTTAGCCAACACCATAGCCCCTCTAGTCATCTTACATCCTCCACCAAAGAAAACAACTTGCACTCCTAAATCATTCAATTTACTTATAGAAAGAAAGTTTGAAGCCAAACCTGAGATATGAAAGACACCATCAATCCCCTTCACTCTTCCATTGGGAAATATGATTTTGACTCTTCCATGACCAAAAATATTCAGGTGAGAGTCATCACCTAGGTACACCTCTCTACCATTGTACTCCTCATACTTTGAGAACCAATCTCTATGAGAAGTCATGTGAAAGGATGCACCCAAATCTATCAACCACACATCATCTAATGCATGGGATACCAAGGTTTGCAATAAATGATTCTCCATCACCTTGAGATGATTTCTCAGATTCAAAATTAGAGAAAGACTTGTTTTTTTCTTCTTCTCCTTCTTACAATCTTTCTGAATGTGACTAGTTTCACCACAATTCTAACATTTTTCCTTGGAGTTCTTACTAGGAGACTTAGATCTCCCCAAAGACTTTGACTTAGATTTCTTGTATTTCTTTTTGCCTCTCTCCTCTAGTCTGCCATGAATTGTAAGCGTCTCCTTGGCCATCTCAGAAGACTTCCTTCACATCTCTTCAGATAATAATGAGGCAACAACCTCATACACCTTAAAGGTGGAAGTAGTGCTTCCAATATCCATTACCAAATGATCCCAAGATTTTGGAAACAAACACAAAAGGAGCATGCAATGGTCTTGTTCATCGATCTTGTCTCCAATGGAACCCAGTTGTGCAACCAACATGTTAAAAGAGTTTAGGGGATCTACAACAAATCCTCCATCTTCTATTTTCAGAGAATACATCTTATTTCTCAGGAAAATTTTGTTTACTAGGGATTTATCCTAAGAGATCACTAAGGTGTGGAAAATGATTTTGGAAAACCAAGTTCTTTCTTGCACTTCTAGGGTTTTCCACCTAAAAGGAGAAAGAAATGGGCTAAAATGGGAAATTTTCTGCACTCAAATTTAATGTAAATGAGATATATTATGTCTAATTAAGATACTCTAATGCACTAATCTGAAGATGAAATGATCTAATGAAGCAAAATCTAAGAAATGTGAAGTGCTAGAAAACACAATGTGATATGCAAAAATTCCTAAAAATGCATGTAAATGATGAAATAACATAACAAAATCAAAGAGGTGCACGTAGAATATGGAATCTGATGTTAGGAGGTTCTAGAATCCTAAAAACTTAGTTGAAAATGTTGACTGGGACACTTATGCCAGGTTGGGTGACTTAGTCCCAGTTTTGGGAAACTTTTTTGGAATAGGAATCTACCAAATGGGTATCCAAAAATGTCAAAATCACTATTTAGGCCCAAAAGTGGGACTAATCTGCCCAGTAGTGACAACTTAGTCCCCCTACAAATCTCAGGAATTTCGTGACATAATCTTGTAGTCTTAGGTTTGTACTTACTTTCTTGACAGGTGTCCACACTTGATTCTATAGAAAATGGGGTAAAAAGTCTCTTCAAGCTTGAATTAGGGTTGTGACGACTTGATTGACTTTGAAGACTTCTTGACCACTTTTCAACACCTATTTTCTTGATAAATCTACATACAAAGTCTTCAAACACACATGCAAAAGGGGGAAAATGGTTAAGGGTTAGAGTATAGGGGTTTTCCTCGGTCAAACACCACTTTGGTAATCAAACCCTATGAAATGAAATGAAATGGAAAGAGAATGATAAATAAACAACATGAAATGTCATAAACTTATCAAACCCGTTTGATGTAGAAATATGAAGATATGCAATGAAGTGCTCCAATGGATGGCTTGATAATGCTTGATTGCTTGATTAATTGATTGTTTGTAAGATTGAATGCTTAATGAGTGCAAGAGATTATTAATTTTAGGAAATGTAAAATGAGAAGAAAAACCCTTATTTATACTTTATTTTACTAAAATTTCTCAAAAATAATGCTTGATTTATTTATGCTTAATGTGAAAGTGGGTTACAACAGTTCACAACACTTTTACAAGACATCCTAGAAGTCTTAATGATTCACAAGGGTACAAGAACTAATGTGAACATGTTGACCACATTACAAAATTAGACTTAGGAAAAATCAAGCCAAATTCCAAAAAGAGAGACTCAAGTGAGCATAAAGATGTCAACTATTCATTTTTTGGTGACACATAAGCTTCTTCCATAGAAAAGTAGAAGTTTTCTCTTCATGGACATTCAAGAGGATGGAATCAGCCAAACAAAGTCTAATAAGACCCTTGGATTTCCTATCCATGGGTGATCCCACAATACTAGTTTACAATTTTTGGCCAAAATGGACATAGAACTATTTTTTTAACTAAATCTTCATTTTCGAGAACCTATAGCTTCTAAACCATGAGAAATTTGAAGATGATGCAAACTAGTGATTTCTAAAAAAATTATGTAGATTTTAACTATATATTTAAAAAAAAAATTGGAATCAAATTTCTTTTATTTTTCCATCTCCTTTGAAAACTAGTATTTAACAGTAAACACCATTTTTAAAGAGTGATGTTCACCGTAAATAACATAACCTTTTTCTATGAAGGATAAAATTCTATTTTTTTTAAATTTAGCTTTGTAAATATGATATATAGCATGTTCATTTGGTTTCATAGTGTTTTATTGAATATTTTTTTCTTAATTAAGTTTTCAAGTCAAACCAATTATAATTTAGACATAGGCCTCAATTGTATACAACATAACTTTTTTTGTATGTATCGAAATTCAATTTTTTTTGTTGGATCAAGGACATCAATACCTAGCACAAACATAGTTTTTAGATTTTTTGTGATCTAATCTACTATTTTTCCACATGTGT